>VMDR010004839.1:0-56413 GCA_007922815.1 Macrotus californicus
TCCTGTTAAATGTTCCATGTGCACTTGAAAGGAATATGTATCCTGCTATTATTGTTGGGCAAGTGTTCTATAAATGTCTGTTAGGTCAAATTGGTTAGTGTTGTTCAGATCCTCTGTATTCTTATTTATTTTCTATTAATTTCTCTCAGTTATTTAGAGAGGTAATGAAATATCACACTGTGTTTGTAGATATGTGTTTCTCTTTATGGTTAAATCAACTTTTGCTTTGTGTACTTTGAAGTCCTATTATTAGATGTGTACATTTTTAGGATTATTATGTCCTCCTGAAGAATTGACCAATTATCATTATAAAATTATCCTCATTATCTCTGATAATATTCTTTGCTCCAAAAACTGTTCTTTATATATATATATATGTATTAGAAAGGGGAAGGGAGGGAGAAGGAGAGGGAGAGGAATCGATGTGAGAACGTCAATTAGTTGCCTCTCATGTGTGCCCCAACCCGGGACCAAGCCTGCAACCTGGGCATGTGCCCTGACTGGGAATTGAGCCAGCGACCTTTCGCGTTATGGGACGATGCCCAACCAGCCGAGTCGCACCAGTCAGGGTTTGTCTGATATTAATACCGCAACTCAGGCTTTCTTTTGGTTACTATGTATTAGCATAATGTATATATTTTTTACCATCTCTCTATCATTTTTCCCTTAACCTATTAGTGTCTTCATGTTTTAAGTAGATTTCTTACAGCCTGCATACAGCCAGGTGTTGCTTTTTATTCAGTTTGACAGTCTCTGCCAATCAATTGCAGTGATTATTGATGTGACTGGATTCAAGTCTACCAACTTAATATAATTTTCTGTTTGTCGCATGTGTTCTTTGTTTATTTTGTCTGCATTTTTATGCTTCCCTTTGAATTAAGTGGGTATTTTTTATTCCATTTTACCTCCTTTTGTTGACTTCTCAGTTGTGGTAAGCAGAATAGCTGGCTTCCTAACCCAGGGACCTGTGACTGTGTTATGTTACATGGCAAAGAGGGGCTAGGCCGGCAGATGAGGTTAGGTGATTAAACAGCTGACCTTAAAATAGGGAGATTTTCCTGCATTTTCTAGGTAGTCCCAAATGAATCACAAGGGCTCTTAAAAATGAAAGAGAAAGACGTCACTATGAAAGAGACACACAGAAAGATGTAATATTGCTTGCTTTGAAAACGGAGGAAGGGGACCATGAGCCAAGGAAAGGGAGTGGCTCCTAGAAACTGAAAAGGAAAGGAAATCAATTATGTTGTAAAGCTTCCAGAAAAGAACACAACTCTGCGACCCCCTTAATTTTCGCCCTATGAATGAAATCTGTGTCAGATTTCTGTCTTACAGAACTGTAAGATTATACATTTTTGTGGTTATTAATATTCTAACTCATGCCCCATGAATTATGAAGATTTTATCCTGGCTTTTTGGAATAGATATTATTCCTCTCCAATGTGAACTCTGGGTACTGTGCGCTATAATCATTTTGGATAGTTCTTTGGCCTTTGTCGTTTTCATAGACGTATGAGATGACCAATACCCAGCTGAATACTTTAGGGGGATCCTCTGCAGATCTTCAGAGTTCTGTCTCTATGTAGCCCTCTGCTCTCCCAGACTTTCAGCTACATCTCTTTTTTTTAATGTTAGGTGTGTTTGTTACTTAATATATTTTTAAAGATTTTATTTATTTATTTTTAGACAGGAAGGGAGAAAGAGAGGGACAGAAACATCAATATGTGGTTGCCTCTCGTGTGCGCCCTACTGGAGACCTGGCCCGCAACCCAGGCATGTGCCCTGACTGAAAATTGAACCGGCAACCCTTTGGTTCACAGGCTAGCGCTCAATCCACTGAGCCACACCAGGCAGGGCCCAGCTGCGTCTCTTCAATTCAGGAAGACTGCCAGTCTCTGTCTGGATTTCCTCTTCCTGTGCTGTGGCCTAGAAATTTTCTCTTGGCAGTTAGCTGGGGCAATCATTGGACTCATCTTATTTTTTTTTCATTTCTTAGGAATTGCTTTTCTTCATTGCCTAATGTCAGTGTCTTGAGTGCTGTTGTTTCATATATTTCGTCTGGCTTTTGAATTGTTGGAGATGGCATGATAAATCTGGTACCTGTTATCCCATCTTGACTGGAAACAGAAGACCATCATGTTCGTTTTTTTTTTTAAATTAATTTTTAATTGAATTTATTGGGGTGACATTGGTTAATAAGATTATGTATGTTTCAGGTGTATAATTATAAATACATCATCTTGTCTTTTGAATTATAATTTTTCGGCATTCACCTGCTTAACTACTGCTTATTCTTCAAGACTCACCTCAGGCTTTACTTCTTCTAGGAAACTCTCTGATATTAATTTCCCCACATGTTCTCTTAAATGTTTGTGTAATAGCCTATCATTGTCTTTTCAGTTTGAGAACAGGGCGCTTATTGTTCAAATTCAGTCCTTCCAAAGATGTCCTTAATCTTTGTCCCCTTGCATCTTTAGTTAATATTACATTGTTCTCTCCTTTCATCCAAAAATTTGAAGGGTAGTCTACACTTGCTTTTCTTCATTCACTTGTATTTAATCCTCAGCCCTGTGGAATTTAGTTTCCAACCTGCTCTCGCTGTGGTCACTGGTAACCTCACAATTGCCAAGTATAATGTATTTTATTTTAGTCCTTATCTGATCGAACCTCTCTGCATTATTTCATACACATTGCAATGGTTCCTTCTTTCTTGTTATAACACTTTCCTATTTTTTTCCTTTTCCTCTCCGATTATTCCTTTTTAGTCAGTTTTGTGGGTCATTTCATCTGCTCGCATCTTAAACATTGGTATTCCCATTGGTATTTTGAGCCTGTTTCCTTTATTTCTATGTTCTTCTTGGGTAAACTCATTTATCCCCATGGCTTTATCTTTGGGAACTTGATTCCAACTCTGGGGTCTCTATTTGAATTTCCCAGAGGTACTTCAGATTCAATATGTCTAAAACATAACCTACCTGTTATTTTTTTAGAGCCAGTCTATCCTAGTTTTTGACACTGCTATAGTTAGTCCCTCACTCAAGCTGGAGACATGAGAGTCATCTTAAATTCTTTTCACCAAGCCCCAGATGCATTTCAGCTTCACAAATATAGTTCCTTAATATTTTAAAATCCGTCACTTAGGGGGAATTTTCGGTAACAGTGGCAGAATAAAGTGGTCTCCTGAATTCTCCCACATGTAATAATTATAAAATATGTAAAAATTGTATTTAAAGAAACTGGAAAGGATCCAAAAGCAGGCAGAAGCTAGAGGAGAGTTTACTCTTGAAAAACAGCAACTGGATGTGATAAGAATTATGAATTTGCAGCTTATAAATTTTTTGGCCTGAAGGCATTAACCAGCCCTCACAGCCAAGGAAAGTGGCAGTGGAAAAATCAGTCTTACTATCTTATGGTGGCAAAGAACAGAGTTCAGAACAGAAAAATTACCTGGAAATACAAGGGGAGGTGCCTTTGAAAGTAGAGGGTGAAACCCATAACCTGACTATAAACTCTACTGAAATTCCTGGCTGAACCTCTGAACATGGGGAGATTCCAGAGGGCCTGGTGAAAAAGCAGACAGCAGTCAGAGAGGCAGAGTTCTGGCTGTGAAAGCCTGCACCAGGTGAGCTCTGTGAGTTTGTTGCTTTTTTAACGGAGTGCGTTCCCCAACCACGTGCAGCTCAGGTGGCAGAAATCTGAAGTCTTACTGATTTGTGGTCCAGAGAACAGAGTCTAAGACTGAAAAATTAGGGAGTGATCTCCAGAATAAAGAAAACACAGTGATAACAGGCCCCACTGAAGTCTGAGCATAATCTATGGCCAAATTTTTGGCCAGTCATCAGATTACTCAAGAAGACCTGTAGGTGACCAGGCTAATAAAGTAGCTGCGAGAATTACACAGTGTATCAGTTGCTGGACATTGCAGGGGAAGCAAAGTCTACAGTTTAAATCTAGATAAATTACTTGCCTCCTAGAAAAAAAAATACTCCAAACAATCCCAAGGAAAGCACAGTAGAATCTAGAGTCGCTACACATAATAGAATGTCCAGTATTCAAACAAAAATTATTGGACATACAGAAGAACAGGAAAGAGTGACCCATAGTCAGCAAAAAAAAACATTCAGTAGGAACTGACTCCAGGTTGGCTCAGGTGTTCGAATTAGTTGTCAAAGACTCCAAAGTATTGTCAGAGAGCTAAAGGAAAATGATTTTAGTGTGGAACAGCTAACGAATTTCAAGAAATGTAAACAATTTTTAAAATGGGAAAATAGAAACAAGAGAACTTTCACTTAAGACATCACAATGGATTCATAATTATTTCATTGCAAAAAACACGTATAAAATGACAAAATTGTCAAAAACAGGTATTTACAGCTACTAGAAATATAATAGAGGCAGAAGCAAGTTGAGAAGTATTTATTCTTCAAAAGTGTTTATTCTTTATTCTTGGTAATGCTTTGAACAAGTACAGTGGGAGTCTTACAGCCTTTTTCTTGGGGCTTGTCCCATCTGTCTTGACCACCATCACCCCAGCTCAGGTGATGAGAAAATGTAGTTTTCCTTTTGGCTGTCTGAGCAGCATCATGGCATTCAGCAAGAACAAGCACCTTACAAAAGGTGACAAAAAGGAAGCCAAGAAGAAAATGTTTGATTCAGTTTCTACAAAAGATTGATAAGATGTGAAAGCACCAGCTTTCTAATAAGAAATACTGGAAAAACTCAAGGAACCAAAATCACATCTGATGGTCTCATGGATTATGGTTTTGAAGTGAGCCTAGCTCACAGGGGTCAAACACAAAGCCCACAGGTCGAATCCGACCCTCCACCTTGTTTTATCCAGCTTGACACCTTGTTTCTACCCCGGCAGCAACGCAGAGCTCTCACTTAACTGTTAAAGAATAGTTACATTTATACAGTTCTAAAGTTACACTTGGCCCTTTGAAGGCAACCACGAGGCTGATGTGGACCCCGGTGAAAATGAGTTTGACACCCCTGGCCCTAGCTGATCTGCAGAATGATGAAGTTGCATTTAGAAAACTCAAGTTAATTACTGAGAATGTTCAGGGCAAAAAACTACCTAATTTCCATGGCATGGACCTTACCTGTGACAAAATGTGCCTGCTCCAAGGTCAAAAAGTGGCAGACCATAATTGAAAATCATGTTGGTGTCAAGACTACTGATAATTATTTGCTTTGTCTTTTCTGTGTTGGTTTTACTAAAAAATACAATAGTCAGATTCAGAAGACCTCTTATGCTCATCATCAACAGGCCTGCCAAATCCAAAAGAAGATGATGGGAATCATGACCTGAGAGATGCAGACAGATTAGTTGAAAGAAGTTGTAAATAAATTGACTCCAGATAGCATTGGAAAACACATAGAAAAGGCTTGCCAATCTAGTTACCTCCTGCTCCATCATGTCTTTGTTAGAAAAGTCAAAATACTGAAGAAGCCCATGTTTGAACTGGGAAAACTCAGGGAGCTTCATGCTGAAGGTAGCAGTTCTGGGAAAGGTACTGGAGACAAGACAGGTGCTAAAGTTGAACGAGCTGCTGGATATGAGCCCTCAGTCCAAGAATCTGTTTAAAACTCAGACATTTAACGGTGATAAATAAAAAGTCCTATTTGTGATAAAAAGGAAGAGATTTAGTTTTACCAGTGTGTGGCTGGACATGAAAACTAGCAACTTTTCTGCAAGAGAGGGTGGACTTCATTTGGGGCACAGGGTGACATTTACAGCTGTGCTGACTGGAATTGGCAAATTTGGTTGAGAATGAATGAAGAGAATTCACAGCTTTGCTAGGCTGAGGTTGCAGTGCCTTTTGGGTGAGTGGAGGACCTGCCAGAAACAATGAGAAGATCCTGAAAATAAGAGAGCCATAGAAGGGTTGAGACAAGCTCTCCACATATCCCTAGCTGACTGAGAAACTAATTGCATGTGCGAAAGAGACCCAAGAAAGCCTGGTAAAAAGTAAAAATCAAGGGAGATTTAAGAATTGGCTGAAATTTTGAATGCATTCCTCAAGCAATACACAGAAGGATTGGCAAAAGGTGAAGCTTTGTGGGCTTCCGGTGTTTGAGTGACCTCTACCCAAATCATTGGCTGACTGTTAAACTATGCAGTTACAGGGTGATACCTAGGAACCCAGGCTGAAATAAAAATAAGAATTAAAAGAACTGAGCAGAGACATCAGTGGCAATATACTGTGTGTCTATGCGTGTGTGTGTATGTATGAGAGAGGGAAGTTACTTAAAATAACAGCCCTTCAGAAACAAAACAGAATCCAGAGTTGTTACAATCTATTATCAAAAATTTTCAGTTTTCAACTGGATGTTATGAGATATGCAAAAAAGTATGAGGAAAATGTGACTTGTGCTCAGGGAAAAAATAGTAATCAACAGAAATGAATTGTGAGTGAACTCACGTGTTAATTTAGCAAGTACTTTAAAGCAGCTGTTAAAATATGCTTAAAAAGTAAAGGATTCTATGTCAGAGATTTAAAGGAAAATGAAATGACAATTACACAACAAAGAATGGCTCTAACAACTTTCACTCAGCATTGTTCTGGAGGCCCTAGCCAATGTGATAAGGCAAGAGAATGAAAGGAATACAAATTGGAAATGAAGAAGCAAAACTGCCTGTATTCACAGATGATACCATCATGTACCTAGAAAATCCCAGGGGATATACATAAAAGCTACTGGGATTATTAAGTGAATTTGGCAAGGTTGCAGGATATAAGATCAATATACAAAGTCAATTGTGTTTACATATTAGTAATCAATAATTGAGAATTAAAGTCTTAAAATGTATTATAGCATCCAAAACCATGAAATAGGGATAAATATAAAAAAATATGTGCAAAAACTATATACAGAAAACTATAAAACATTGCTGAGAGAAAATTAAGAACTAAATAAATGGAGAGAGGTACCATTGTAATGGGTTGAATAGTACACCCTCAAAATTAATGTCCACTTGGAACCTCGCTATGTGACCTTATTTGGGAATAGGGTCTTCATGGGTATAATTAGTTAAGGATCTTGAGATGAAATCATTCTGTTTTTAGGGTGGTCCCTAAATCTAGTGACTGGCTTCTTTACAAGAAAAAGGAGAGAGAGCCCTGGCTGGGTGTCTTGGTTTGTTGGAGCATCGTTGGGTATACCAAAAAGTTGCAGGTTCAATTTCCAGTCAGGGCACATGCCAAGGTTGTGGTTTTGATCCCCAGTTGGAGTGTATATGGTAGGCAATTGATTGATGTTTCTCTCTCACATCCGTGTTTTTCTTCCCCATTTTCTCTCTAAAATCAATAAACATATCTTCAGGTGAGAATTATTAGAAAAAGGAAAGAGAGAGGGAGATTTGGACCCACAGTGACACAAGAAAGTCTAGGTTAAGATGGAGACTGCCAGAAGCCAAGGAATGCTAAGGAGCCTCTAGGAGCTAGAAGAGGCACAGAGGATTCTTCTCAAAAACCTTCAGAGGAAATGTGGCCATACCAATGCCTTGATTTTGTACTTCTGGCCTTTAGAACTATGAGAAAATAAATTTCTATTGTTTTAAGTCAGGAATCCCCAACTCCCAGGTCATGGATTAGTGTAGGTCCATGTTAGGAACCAGGCCGCACAGCAGGAGGTGAGCAGGCCAGTGAGCAAGCCAGGCTTCATCTGTATTTATAACTGCTCTCCATTGCTCGCATCACTGCCTGAGCTCCACCTTCTATCAGATCAGCAGCGGCATTAGATTGTTATAGGAGCACGAACCCTACTGTAAACTGCACATGCGAGAGGTCTAGGTTGAGTGCTCCTTATGAGAATCTAATGCTGCTGATCTGAGTGGAGCTGAGGCAGTGATGCTAGTGCTGGGGAGCGGCTGCAGACACAGATTGTTACCCCTAGATGGGACTGTCTAGTTGCAGGAAAACAAGCTCAGGGCTCCCACTGTTTCTACATTATAGTGAGTTGCATAATTATTTAATTATATATTACAATGTAATAATAGAAATAAAGTGCATAATAAATGTAATGCACTTGAATCATCCTGAAACCATTCCCCTTCCCCCTCCCCCCTCCCCCCTCCCCCTAGTCCGTGGAAAAATTGCCTTCCATGTAACTAGTCCCTGGTGTCAAAAAATTGGGGACCGCTGTTTTAAGTCACCAAGTTTGTGATCATTTGTTATGGCAGCCCTAGGAAATTCATAAAGCCATGTACATGGATTGGGACTTAGAATGATCAAAAACTATTTTGAAAATGAACAACAAAATTGGAAGGCTTACTATAAAGCTATAGTAATCAAAGCAGTGGTATTGGCATAAAGATAGACTAAATCCACAAAACAGAATAGAATCCAGAAATAGACTCAACAAATATGGTTAATTCATGTGCCAAAGCAATTCAGTGGGGGAAGAATGTGTTTTCAATGAATGGTGTTGGCATGATTGAATAGTGATAAGGAAAACATGAACCTTGATCCTTACTTCACACCAAACATAAAAATCAGCTCAAAATGAATCATAGACCTAAATTTAAGAGCTAAAACTATAAAACTTGTAGAAGAAAGCACAGTGGAACATTTTTGTTATCTTGAATGAATAAGTCACTAAAAGCATGAAATGTAAAAGAAAAATTGATAAGCTCTTCAAAATTATAAACTTATTACTTAAAAGATACTGTCAAGATAGATGAAAACTCAAGCTACAGACAGGGAGAATATATTTGCAAAATAAATTCCTAACAAAGGACTTATTTGTGGAATATATAAAGAGCTCCTGTAACTCAATTAGAAAACTAATGACATGAACAGATTGCCCACCAAAGAAGCTATACAGATGTCCAATAAATACATAAAAAGATGCTCAACATCATTAATCATTAGGAAAATGCAAATTAAAACCACAATAAGATGTTGCTATGCACCTCAGTAATGGCTAAAATTAAAAAGACTTCCTATACCTTGTTCTGTCAAAGTTGAGGACAACTGGAAGCTCACACTGCTGGTGGGACTATATAATGATACAATGACTTCGGAAAATTGTTGGACAGTTTTTTAAAAAATCTAAAGGTACATCTCCCATATGGCCCATCATTCTACTCATAGGTATTTATCTAAGAGAAATGAAAGGATATAGTCACACAAAGACTAGAGGAGTATTTATAACAGCTCAATTTGTAGTAGCCGAACTGGAATCAACCCTAGTATTCATCTTTTGGTTAATGAATCAGACAGAATGCTACCCAGTAATCATAAGAAAAGAATTATTAATACATAAGACAACATGGGTGAATAGCAAAATAATTTTGCTGAGTGAAAGAAGCCACCCCCCCAAAAAGAGTACATAAAATGTGATTCCCTTTATTTACAATTCTTGAAAATGCAAAGTAATTATAGTGACAGAAGCAGAGCAGTGTTCTTTGGGGATGGAGGTGGGAGGGGAAGGGATTACAAAGGAGCATGAGGAATCCGGACAGGATGGGTATGTTCATTGTCTTGAGTGCAGTGATGGTTCATAGGTATACACATGTCAAAGTTTACCTAATTGTAGACTTTACATATGTCCAGTTTATTCATTGTATGTCAGTATGCCTTAATAAAGTTGTAAAAAAATGAACAAAGATTTGAATAAACTTAGCCAAAGAAAATATATGACTGGCCTTGTTAGTCATTAGGAAAATGCACATTAAATCACAGTGAGGTACTATTAGAATGACAAAAAAAATTTAAAAATGAACAATACCAAGTATTGGTGAAGTTGTAGAGCAACTGGAACTCTCATACATTTTTGGTGGAAATGCAAAATGGTACAGCCACTTTGGATAACAGTTCATGGTTTTATATAAAGTTCAACATACACTTATATGTAACTAACAATAAGTACTTCTAAGTATTCACTCAAGATGAATCAAAACATGTTTACAGAAACAATTGTATTTAAATATTTATAGCAGTTTTGCTTATAAGAGCTGAGAACTGAAAACAACTTAAATCTCAATAGGTAAATGGATAAATAAATCTTGTATTTCTTTTTTAAAGATTTTATTTATTTATTTATTTATTTTAGAGAGAGGGGAAGGGAAAGAGAGAGGAAGAGAAACATCAATGTGTGGTTGCCTCTTGCGCACCCCCTACTGGGGACCTGGCCCGAAACCCAGGCATGTGCCCTGACTGGGAATCAAACTCACGACCCTTTGGTTCCCAGCCTGCACTCAGTCCACTGAGCTACACCAGCCAGGGCTTATATTTCTGTAATAGTAAACTACTTGATAAAAAGGAATGAACTACTGATACACAGAATCATGGATGAATCTTAAAAACATGTTGTATGAAAACAACCGGAAACAAAAATAGTAGGTATAAGATTTTTTAAAATATGAAATGTCAGAAAGCCGAAAATAGTTTATAGTGACAAGAAACGAATCAGTGGTTGCCTGAGCCTGATGATGGAGGCAGGAATTTGCTGCAGAGGGGCAAGCAAGAACCACCTTTTGGGGCTGATAGAAATGTTCTCTCTTGACTAGTTACATGGATGTATATACTTGTCAAAACTTGTTGACCTACAAACTTTGTTTTTTTAAATTAGATTATATTGATTATGCTCTTACAGTTGTCCTGATTTTTCCCCTTTGACCCCTCCATCCAGCACCCCCACTCCCTCAGGCAGTCCCCCCACCATTGTTCATGGCCATGGGTCATGTGTATAAGTTCTTCGTCTACTCCATTTCCTACACTGCACTTTACATCCCCATGGCTATTCTGTAACTACCTATTTGTACTTCTTAATCCCCTCACCTCTTCACCCTTTCCCCCACAATTCCCTCCCATCTGGCAACCATCAGAACATTCTCTGTATCCATAATTCTGTCTCTGTTCTTGTTGGCTTAGTTTTTTAGATTTAATTGTTGATAGATTTGTAATTTTTGCCATTTTATTGTTCATAGTTTTGATCATCTTTTTCTTAAATAAGTTCCTTTATCATGTCGTATAATAATGGTTTGGTGAACATGAACTCCTTTAGTTTATTCATGTCTGGGAAATTCTTTATCCACCCTTCAATTCTAAATGATATTTTTGCTGGGTAGAGCAGGGTTGGCTGTAGGTCCCTGTTTTTCATGACTTTGACTCTTTCTTGCCAATCCCTTTTAACCTGCAAAGTTTCTTTTGAGAAATCAGCTGACAGTCTTATGGGAACTCCTCTGTAGGTAACTAATTACTTTTTTTTTTTTGCTGCTTTTAAGATTCTCTCTTTATCTTTAACCTTTGGCATTTTAATTATTATGTGTCTTGGAGTGGGCCTCTTTGCATCCATCTTGTTTGGGATCCTCTGTGCTTCCTGGACTTGCCTGTCTATTTCCTTCACCAAATTAGGGAAGTTTTCTTTCATTATTTTTTCAAATACGTTTCCAATTTCTTGTTCTTTCTCATCTCCTTCTGGCACCCTTATGATGCAGATGTTGGACCTCTGAAGCTATCCCAGAGGCAGCTTACACAATCCTTGTTTTGTGGATTCTTTTCCTTCCTGCTGTTCTGATTGAGTGTTTTTTTCTTCCTTATGTTCCAAATCATTGATTTGATTTTTGGCTTCATCCACCCTACAGTTTTCCCTTGTAAATTGTTCTTTATTTCAATTAGTGTATCCTTTGTTTCTGACTGGATCTTTTTTATGCTGCCGAGGTCCTCACTACATTCATTGAGCATCCTTATAACCAGTGTCTTGAACTCTGCATGTGATAGATTGTTTGTCTCCATTTTGTTTAGTTCTTTTTCTGGAGTTCTGATCTCTTCTTACATTTGGGCCATGTTTCTTTGTCTCCTCATTTTGGCAGCCTCCCTGTGTTTGTTTCTATGTACTAAGTAGAGCTGTTGTGACTCCCTGTCTTGGTAGCATGGCCTAATGAGGTAAGTGTCCTGTAAAGTCTAGTGGCACAGCCTACCCTATCACCCAAGTTGGGTACTTGAGGTGCATCCTTTGTGTGGGCTGAGTACACTCTTCTTTTGTAGTTGAGCCTTGATTGCTGTTGGTAGGTCAATGGGAGGGATTTACCACAGCAGGACTGGCTGTGATCACTGACCACCAACCTCTGCCCTCCTGGAGGTCAGCTGTGCAGGGGCAGGTTGGTGGTGCTCTGACGTGTTGTGTAGCTGTCTACTGGGTGCACAGGCTCTGGGGTTTCACGGGTGGTACTGACCAGAGTTGCTCCCACCTGTGTTTTGCTTGGGGCCACCCTGCCTGAGCTATAGTAGATAGCTGCTACTTAGCTTGGAGATTCTCAGGCAAAGCCAAACTGTGAATCTAGGCTGGCTGCTGCTAGTGCCGGGCCTGGGGCCACTTATCAAGAGGTACAGGGGCTGGGGACTCACTGAGGCTGGCTGTTGCTTGTTTGCTAGGATTTAGGAAGTTGTGAAGCCCGAGCCAAGACCAGCCATTCGTATGGAAAAGCAGTTTGCATGGGATGGTATGTTAGGTGGGATGGAGTCTTTGAGGACGTCCAGGGCAGGACAAACAGTGTTAGCCAGGTTGACAGAGCCTCAGATATGGCACCAGCCTGCTGGCTCTGTGGCTCTGTGGGGGGAGGGTTCAGACAAGGAATAATGGTCTCTGCCTGCGTTTCTGTCTGGGAGAAAGCTGTCTCCCAGTGCTCACTTTGATGCCAGAGTCTTCCGTTTCTTCCTGTATACCACTAGTGCCTTTCAATCTGCTACCCCAGTGCTGCAGCTCAGAGGGAGTGAGTCTGAGTAAGTTTGTGTGTGGATTCTTTAAGAGGAACTACTTGGGGCTCTAGAAGTTTCTTCCACTAACTCAGTCCCCACTGCTTTTTGCAGCCAGAAGTTATAGGGACTTATCTTCCTGGCACTGGAACCCTGGACTAGGAGGACTGGTGTGAGGCTGGGACTCCTTGAATCCAAGATATGCCTCCTGAACTTACATCCATCACACGTAGATGTGGGACTAGCCCATTCTGCATTTCTTCTCCTCCTCCTACCAGTCTGGCTGGATGTGGTTTCTTTAATTCTGTAGTTGTTAGACTTCCATTCAACTTGATTTCTGATGGTTCTGAGTGATGGTTGTTCTGTATATTAGTTGTAACTTTGATGTGGTTGTGTGAGGAGTTGAGCTGTGTTTACCTATTCTGCCATCTTGGCCAGAGGTACTCCCTATACACTTTACAGGTGTGCAGTTAATTTTATGTAAGTGATACTTCAAGTCAGTTAATTTGAAAAAATCCATACCACCACCTTTGTTTAGCTGCTCATTGTTTCTCACTTGGATGAACACAGCACCCTCCTAGTGCTATTCCTGCTGTTGTCTTACTTCTTCAAACCCTTACACTAGGCAGCAACCTGAATGATCCACTAAAGCAGAAACCCGACCTTGTCTCTTCCCTGCATACAACCCTTTAGTTGCCCACCATTAACTGGCTCCTTAAAGAAGCATATACTGTCTTCTTTAGTCTGGCCCTTGACTATCTTTCCAGCTCACCTTCCCTTACTTTCTGCCTCTCTCTTTGCTTACGATCCCCAGTTCCCAGCACCCACCATGCTAATCTCATTTGTTGTGCCTGTACTCATCTCTCACCTCAGCTTTTTGAGTAAACAACTGTTTCATCCTTTAAAACTCAGCTCAGGACTCTCCCCTTCCAGAAACCTTTTGTTTAAACCATCCTTCTTCACGTGCTCCCTTTCTCCAAGAGATGAATTAAATGGTCTCAGATTGTGTTTCTTTGGTTCATCATAACTTTTGTAGATACAGTTACCATTTTGGCTTACCGTGTTTTAAGTTCTCTCTCCCCCACTCGATTGTTCACTTTGGTCCACAGTGATTGTGTTTTACTTGTATTTTGGATCCACTAGGCCTGTTTCATAATAGGTACCTAGTAAGTACTTGCAGAAAGATTGAATATAAATATTGAGAAAAAAATAAAAGCATTACACAGAGGATAATTATAACTATTTTGTTTTAAAATTTATGTCAACATTTTAACACCAGTTTGGATGGTGAGATTAGTTTCTTTAATATTTTTGACAGTTTTACATTAAAAAAATTAATGTGCAATTATTTCATGAGCCATAACCTAAAAAATAGGCTGTGTAACTTTTGCCTACTCAATTGAATTTTTGTATTTCTTTAGGTCCACAAGGCAATTACAATTTCCAATCCCCTAACCACTGATGTGTCTGGGGAGGTTACTGTTTGGACAAAGAACGTATCAGTCCAACCTGAGACGTCAGAGGATCTGGCTACTACGCTTAGCACTCAGCAAGTGAAAAGCCTTGGGAAAATCCAGATTGCTACCCCTCTGCCAGTGACTCCCTCTTACAGTTATGCTACTCCCACCCCCCACCCTTCTTTCCAGAGCACCTCAGCACCATATCCAGGTGAGGCCCTTTGCTTCTGCCCATGGGGATAGGATGGGAAAGTTGAACATTTGATCAAAATGTTCCCTTTGAGTAGAAAGAAAGGAAGGAGGCATGTCTTTTAATTCTGTAGGTTAGAGAAGAAAATAATCCTGTAAGTGTCTCTGTAATCATAGGATTTGGGGCTCTCCATCCTTTTCTCAAATGACCCCAACCTATGGGAATTTATGAAGCTTGTTTTCCCAGAGCCAGATTCCACAGTGCCTGGGACTTAAAGGCACAGATTCAATTAAGTAATGTTCAAGGAATCAAGCAAACAGGGGCCACTGGGAAGAAAGAGTTGAATCTGTGCACCTGTTTGCCTTCTGAATGGCTGACTGTAGGCCAAAGTTGACCTCTGATTTTGACAGCATCTGTGTTTGTTAAATCTATCCGTGAGATGGAGATTCACACACAGAACATTGCCCTAACAAGTCTGTGCTTCACAGGTGCTGTTCTGAGGTGTCAGGAGGAAGTGGTTAATCAAGGAAACCAAGGTGATCGTCACCCCCCGAAAAGTCAGCAGGGCGACGCAAAGCCGATGAAAATGATTTTTTGCCAAATTTTTATTTCCAAGGGTCTTTTTTTGTGTAATATAACACGAAATTTTAGGGTTTCAATCTTGTGACACTAAAGCAACTTTTCATTCAGACAAAATGCCTATAATTTTTGGTATAATTGAGAAAAGGTTGGGATGCACTGCCTCTTTGTCCATTATACTTTCCTTGAGTATAGTGCTTTCTTCTTTTTTTTGAAAGCTGAAGTCTGACTTCAGAGAATTCGTATTCCACCTCCTGGTGTGTCTAAATGGTGAAGCT
Source organism: Macrotus californicus (assembly GCA_007922815.1). Lineage (NCBI taxonomy): Eukaryota > Metazoa > Chordata > Mammalia > Chiroptera > Phyllostomidae > Macrotus > Macrotus californicus. The sequence goes on from VMDR010004839.1 coordinate 15,206, forward strand.
TCCATAATGGATGATTGTATTACTCCCCAAGTGCATGCAGCATTCCCACGCAGACTGATAAATCTCAGGTTTCCTGTTTGTCTAGGAAGCTTTCTCACCTCCAATCTTGAAATGTAGGTGGACTAGCTAGCTGTTTGCTTTAAGCTCTCTAGTTCCAACGTCTCATACCAAAGGAACAATTATTGTCAGATTTATATAATCAGTGTTTCTCAACAACCTGCAAACATTTTTGGTTGTTACAACGACGGACGAGGGTGCTGCTGACATCTAGTGGGCAGAGACCGGGGATCCTGCTAAACTTGTCCCGCTGCACGGCACAGTTTGGACAAAGAATTATCTGGTCCAAAGCACCAAGGTTGGGAAACCCTAACATGCATGCAATAGCTGATGAGTGGTATAAAGACCATGTACTGCTCTTAGCTGATGTGGTGCTCCAGAAATGCTAAAGTAGTTCAAGAGGTAGGTCAGGGCCTGATCAGCATGGCTCAGTTGGTGGGGCATCGTCCTGCAAAGTGAAGGGGCGCCAGTTTACTTCCTGGTCGGAGCACACGCCTGGGTTGTGGCCTGGTCCCGGTCGGGCCGTGTGCGAGAGACATCCAAACGATGTTTCCCTCACATCGATGTGTCTCTCCCTCTATTTCTCCCTCCCTTCCCCTCTCTCTGAAAATAAGTAAATAAATTTTTTTTAAAAGTAAATCAGTTTGAACTGAAATCTTCTGGGAAGATTTCTTGGAGAGAAGAGTGGCTTTAAGCTAAAAGCAAAGCATTGTATTAAGAGTAAAGAAAGCTGACACCCCAACTGAAGCAAGTAGCTTTAGCCAAGTCCCCAAGAGCAGACTTCCGTGGGAGCACGAGAGGGAATAGAATCAGAGACAGGATTGGGTAGGAAGGGTGAGACGTGTGGTCAGGTGACAGAGGTTTTCTCATCCCAGCTTGTGAGTTTGGCCTTAAACATGGCGTCTGGGGTGTCTGAGTGGGAGGGTAACATGGTGGGTGTTTTAGAAAAACGACTGTTGGTGGGTGTTTTAGGAAGACAGAAGGGAGTGGAGGAGGATGGGAAGAGCTAACAGAGGGAAGAACAATGAAGGTTCTTGGAATGGTCTATGCCTATGGTTGTAGCTGTTGGAATGGAAAGAAATTAAGGCTGGCCTGGTGTTGCCTTTTCTTCTAGGAACTTCATATATGTATATTTTAAAATTGATTTTAGAGAGATAGAGGAAGAGGGGAGAGAGACGGACAGACAGACATTGATTTTTGTTGCACTTATTTACGCATTCTTTGGTCAATTCTTGTCTGTGTCCTGACGGACTGAACTGCAACCGTGGTGATCGGGATGATGTGCCGACCAACTGAGCCACCTGACCAGGGCCTTCATATATGTAGTTTACTTAGAAAGTTATTTATCAGCGTGAAGATGGTCCTTGAAACAGAGTTGAATTCTGTTTATTGAACTCTATATAAAGAGAGTTTAAAGATTGACCATAGTTAAAATACAGTGTAGAAAAACTTAGCGAGAAAGGAAGAAAAATAGAATAATGTGGTGTCATGGTCCCCGGAAGTTTTAAGACGGAGGCCATCAGCAGTATTAGATGCCACAGAGGTGAAGGATGAGGGTTGAGAAACAGCTGTTAGATTTGCCAAGAAGCAGTTTGTTAATGACCTCAAAAGATCCTTTTCAGTGGAAAAGTGGGGGCAGAATCAAATTTCAGGCGATTAGAATGGATACATAATGAGGAAATGAAGGAAGTAGCTGAATATTGTTTATAAAACAGATTTGGCCTCAAAAGGAAGGAGATAAATGAGATAGTTTGGATCTAATTTCTTATCTCCTGTATGTTTTCTTTGTTTGCAGTTAAAAAGCAACTGGTGGTATTTGCTGGAGAGAGTGTCCAGATTACCTTGCCTAAGGATGAAGTTCAGTTAAATGCATCTGTTCTCCAAGAACCACTTGAAGGTAAAACATCCCCTGACATTTTTTTTTTAAGATTTTATTTATTTATGTTTAGTGCAAGCGGGGAAGGGAAGGAGAACAAGAGGGAAAGAAACATCATGTGTGGTTTCCTCTCATGCACCCCCAACTGGGGACCTGGCCCATAGCCCAGGCATGTGCCCTGACTGGGAATCGAACTGGTGACCCTTTGGTTCACAAGCCTGCACTCAATCCACTGAGCCATGCCAGCCAGGGCTCCTCTTACATCTGGATAATGTTTTAATTTATAATAGTATCTACACACTGTAACTCATTTACTCATTGCAACAATCCTGTGAGAGTAGGATATAGCATGCAGCTGTACAAATATCTTGTTGTGTAATACAAGAGGTAATATAATTTGTGTGAGATTATAGGCTTTAATGTCAAGCCTGGATTGAAATCCCAGCTCAGCCTGTCATTAGCTGAATGATGTTCAGAAAGTTATTTAACTTCTCTAAGTTTCTGTTTCTTTCTCAGTAAAATCAGGATGGTTCCTATATAATTATATTACTTTGAGGGCAAAACAAAATAGTATATAAGGCGCCCAATTCAGTGCCTAGCATATAGCATCAGCTCATTAAATGTAGGTTGTATTATACCCACTTAAAAGAGGAAGAAACTGAGACTCAGTTTCTTTGGGCCAAACAACTAGAAAATAATAGATACAAAATTTGTAGAGAAGTTATTCAAGATTACTATTACTATAAAAAGAAAAAGGCCCAATGTAATATATAAAACTCAAATTTACAAAATATATAAATTAAAGGATGATTAATTCATTGGTTAAGAAAACTCTTGTAATATGAGCATCCCTTTCACCTTAGAAGTATACATTAATATACCAAAATTTGACTTATATTCTCTTAAGACTCTCTGTGACATGAAGTGTACTCTGGTGGAAAAATGACTTCATTGGGTCTATATTACTGTCATTTATGGTGTTAGTCAAGTGGAATGTCACACTCAATTCAGGAAGAGGTACTTCCATTTTATTTTATTTTTTAAAAGATTTTATTTATTATTTTTTAGAGAGAGGGGAAGGGAGGGAGAGAGAGGGGGAGAAACACCAGTTGCCTCTCCCATGCTCCCCCCCAGGCATGCGCCCCGACCAGGAATCCAACCAGTGACTTCTCTCTTTGCCCAGCGACACCCAGCCCACTGAGCCATACCAGTCAGTGCAGTGGCACTTCCGTTTAGGTATACACATGTCCAATATAATATTTCTCCTTTCTGGACCTAACATCAAATAGTGTATTTATGCAAAAAGTACTTTTCCAGATCCTAAATGCCCTCTCTGTTCGGTATTTCTGCCCTCAAATTCTGTTTTCCTTGTCAATTTATTCCACCTTCCTCTAGAGCTTCCCCTTTCCTCTTCTGGTGGTGAGTGAGGGTGGATGGATTGGGTGGTCTTTGAAGACGGAGGTGAGGAAAGAACCGCCTCGAGCCGCCATTGCTTCCACTCTTTGGTGAAAGACACACTGGGCTCTGCTGTGGCATTTTCTTTCCTGACCTCTGTTTGCGTATACATTTCTGTGAGTTAATGTTGCCCTGGAGATCGGGACACAGTTCAGAAACAGATTTTTCCCAACTCTCCATTCTCCAGGGGCTTCACCCTTTAATCAGATGCATGAGGTGGGTGTTTTCAGGTTGGGAACAATGAGGCAGGACCAGCTCTACCTGCTCTTCATCCCCCTCATCTCCTGTGGCAGCCCCTGGAGCACCTCCCAGGGTCCCTCCAGGGTTTGCGGGCACAGTTTGAAAACCACCGCCCCAAGTCATTAACACCAGCATTCTGTCCAACAGGCCTGTCCTCAGGTCGTTCCTACCCTTGGGTCAGTGTCTGGCTACAAGACATAATTTATCCCCTGAGCTTTTCTGTCTTAGGAATATCGTTCTTTTTGGAAATTTGTGTTGTTAGCCTTAGATATTATAAAACTGTTCGTTTCCAAGCTAGTGCAGGTCTGTTTCTATGTGAAGAACTGCCCGGCTACAACTGGAGGAAATGTCATCTCCTAGTACCAGTCCCACTCATGCTCCTCCCCTCCTGCCCCTCCCCCCACCTCACTACCGCATGGGCACGTGTGAGCGCTGGCCAAAAGAAAGCTGGTGCTCTGGAAAGGAAGGGAGGGTAAAGATCTTGTATCTCAGGCTCATAAGAGAAAATCTGCTCTTTAGATGAAGGCTGTCTTGGGATTGGGTTCTATGCGTTCATTTTAACTTTTGAACTTGTAAAATAAGAAAAAGATGACCATTCCCTGCTAAACATTTGAGGTTTCTTATATTTCCTTTTATTTTTACTTTTCGGTGGTAACTTAAAACTAAACTTTCCTACCAAATCCCACTCTTTCCTAGCCACACATGCATTTTTCTTCCCCCAAATTTAAGACCACTTTTACTGGGGGGATTCCATTTAGATAAAGGCCTTCTATCCTTGCCTTACCCACAGTTGGAGCTACAAATGAAGAACATTCAATGCTTCATTTGATCTTAATTAATTTCAGTGGGGCCTGTTTTAAGTGGGCCATCCCCACCGCCTTCTGCACTGTGTTATTTAGCTCAGCAGGAATGAAGTAGCTCTTTTAACTCACTAGGGTGTGATGACCTCAGTGAGAGGAGCATTGTTAGCACTTTGTAAAAAGCTATTTTTGAACCATGTTATTTAGAAGTTATTGCTGTTCTTTGTTGCAAAAGAAGTTTTGCAAGAAAATGGCCTTTGTGCCCAATGAGTTCATCTATAGCGGTTGGTAGGGAGGGCATACATTTTCATTGGGATGCCACACCCTGAGAAACCTGGTATTTTGAGGAAGGATCGGCCCTGAGTCGGGTAGGTTGGGGGCAGGATTGAGCATTGCTGGGAGAAAGTGGAAGAAGCCCTGACTGCAGCAGAATCTACCCTTTCTTCCAACAGAATGTTTGGTTTCCCTACAGGCTTTGGGGTGAAATCTTAAGAACTAAGGCTTTGTCAAGATTTAGATGAGGTTTCTCCCTGGCTGGTGTGGCTCAGTTGGTTAGACGTCGTCTCGCAAAGCGAAAGGTTGCCAGTGTGATTCCTGGTCAGGACACGTGCCTGGGCTGCAGTTTCATCCCTGGTCAGGGCATGGATGAGAGGCAACCAATCAGTGTTTCTCTTTCATATCGATGTTTCTCTTCCTCTCTTTCTCACTCCCTTCCCCTGTCTCTTAAAAAAAGAAAAGATTTAGATGAGATGTGTTATTGGCAGGCTGTGTGGCTGCCCTGTTTGTGTGTAGGTGTGTGTTTTGATGATTTTTGTAACTGCCGTTCTATAGGAGAAACCTACAACTATGACTGGCAGCTCATTACTCACCCTAAAGACTACAGTGGAGAAATGGAAGGGAAATATTCCAAGAGCCTCAAACTATCCAAGGTGACTTTGCCTCCTGTCATTTCCAGGGCTGGGATAGAGGTGTTGATCATTTTTAAAAAATTTATAATATAGAATTATCTGGCCACACTCCTACTGGGAGCAATCTTTTGAAAGTGAATCTTTCAAAAGTCTTGACTGGCTAACATCCATTATTTGTTAGTATATGATGCTCAAGTTTTCAATTCGGATGAGAAGACTGTACAAGCATGGTGGTAGTAGCTGCAAATACACACTGAACTGCTTTTAAGGGTAACATAAGGAGCTTAGAATTTGGGAGATAAGCTAGGTTACTTGTGGCCACATGACTGTAAATTGGCTCAGTTTTTTTTGTGACTCAGTGTAGTTATTAAGAGCCATAAAAATTTACATTTTCTTTGGTCAAGCAGTTAACTAACTTCCTTCCTTCCTTCCTTCCTCCCTTCCTTCCTTCCCTCCTTCCCTCCTTCCCTCCTTCCCTCCCTCCTGAACTGTTTATTGTACACTAGTTACGTGGCAGGCATTGGGGATTTACCTGTGAGTTAGTCATAATCTTAGCTTTCAAAGACAATGGACAGTTAGCTCTCAAAGACAGTGGGTGGCACTGACCGGAAACAGGGAATTATAACATGGGAGGGTGCCCTAGGTCAGTGCAGGGGGCATTGGAACCCTGGGGAGTTGGAGTAGATTTCTTAGAGTTTGCCTAGTTGGGTCATGGAAGGTTACTAACTTACTGGGTAAAGGGCAGCATGATAACACTGTAATCAGGGGAGATAATGTGTCCACTGGGGCAAATATTAGAGAGACAATGTGGAGAAAGAGAAATACATGTGGTTTGGCCTGAATATACCCTTTGGCCTGGGAAGAGCAGAGACATAAGAAAGTTGGGACGATGCAGAGGCCAGATCACACAGAGCCTTTGTAAGGACTTGACATCTCATCCAGAGGGAATATGGAACCCTTGAAAGGCTTTAAGCAGGAGAAAGACATGCTCAGATTTTCAGTTTAGAGTGGTCTCCCTGACTGCAGATTGGAGGAGAAAGAGAGTCAGGCTAGGGAGACCAGAGAGGAATCTGTTGACAGAACTAGGTGTGAGATGATAATAACCTGAGTAAAAAGAAAACTAAATAAATAAACCACCTATTGAGCTCATACCATATGCTAGAGACCATGCTAATTTGTTTAATACAGTTATTTTATCTAATCTTTATAACGACCTCAAGATGTAGGTATGAGTATATGTTTTACAAATGACAAAACTAAAAATGGGAAAAACGAAGTGGTTTGGCCAAAGTTCACAAAGCTATTAAATAGGAGATCTGAACTGGAACTTTCTGTCTCTAAAGCCTCCCCCTCGCCCTTGCTTTTAACAGGTGGGCTGTGATGAATGGCTAAAACTAGTGATGGTAGTGTGAATGGAGAGAAGTGATTGGATTGGAGAAATATTATGGAGGTTGAATTGATGATAAGACTTGGTGATCAGTTCATTGCCTGAAGGTGTTGAAGAGAAGTCCAGGATAATTCTAGCCTTTGGCTTAGGCACCTGGATGGATGTCGGTGGAGATGTGGTGCTAGTCACTGAAATGAGGAGCACAGAAAGAGGAGCTGGATTGGGGGAGGTTTGCAGATGATTAATTCATTTTTGGACAGAGTGAGTTTGAGGTACCTGTGCAACATTTGAGTGCAGGTGTCCACTAAGGGGTGAGGAGCTGGAGATCAGGTTATATACAGGTCTGGGCTGGAGAGCTAAGTGTGCACACGGACCTCAAAGAGATGGCAGTTGAAGCCATGGCCATAGAGAAGATCATCCGGAGTGTGTGTAATGCAGAAGTAAGTGGGTTGTGATTGGAACCCTGGGGAACACCGTCGTTGAAGGAAAGAGGAGACTGCAGAAACTGAGGAGTGGGCAGGGAAGCGAAGGCCCAGGAAGGGGAGAGAGCACTACAAAAAGAAGGGAGCAGTCAAAAATGCTGTGTGCAGTCAGTCAACATTTACTCAAAGAAGATAATTCAGAAGCCCAAAAGGTGTCATCATAATGTTAGTTATAGTAGTAAAAATTCGGAAACAATTCAAATAGCCAGCAACATGGAATGCGTATGAGAATTACGGCACATGTATTCATATACTCTTCTGCAGCCGTTAAAATAACTATTGAAAACACTGTTACCATGGGAAAAGTGTTCATGCTAAATGAATGGAAGGAAGAACAATAAAAAGGTTGATGCATACTTTGATTTTAGCCAGACCCCGCACACCCTTTACATACACATTCCTTGAAGGCAGGGATCTTATCTTACTCATCTCCAAATCCCAGGCCTGGGACGAGTACTGGTACCCAGTTGGTTCCCAATAAATGTTTGTTGAATGGATGAACTGTTGGAAAGTGTTTTTTTGTGTGGTTAAGGATTGAAAGGAAATAAGAGAAATATGATCAATTGATGTGTTAGGACAGTGGGATATTGGGTGATTATTTTTTCTTTTATATTATGTTTATACAGTTAGTGAAAGTCAGGAGGGAAAAACAGTCAGATATTTGGGAGCTATTTGGTATTTTTACAAAATGTTTTTCTTTGCAGAGATGATTGTTTTAATTTCATAACTCTGTGCAATAGGATGGTTGGGCCCTTAATGTTCTTCTTAAATGAAAATGGGAGTACAGAGATACTGAAATCCCTTTTGTTGTTCTAGAGTCAGCCAGCAATAAGGTTCACATTAAAAGCGATGGATTTTTAGTTTATTACTCATCGCTTCGTCTCTTCAGCTAGGTTACTTTCTCCATTTTGAAAACAGTGCAAGAAGACAAGAGTGCCAAGAATCAGCGTGGGGAAGTTCACATCTGTGTGATTTTAAGTATAATTGCTGCTCTTTGTGGTTGACTCTGAAGTCTCCTGTCCTTTCTGCAGCTCACCCCGGGCCTGTATGAATTCAAAGTGAGTGTAAATGGTCGGAGTTCCCAAGGGGAAGGCTTTGTGAACGTGACCGTAAAACCAGGTATGTTCTCAGCCCTCTGCAGGGTTCCCAGGGAGGTGGAGAGCTGACTTTAGGGGTTTTTAATTCCCATTCTTTTTTTGTAATACATTTTTTGGGCAATTCCTAATTCAGTAAATGTAGTAAGAGGTTAGGGTGGCAAAGTATACTCGTGTACTTTGGTTCTGGGTGGAGCACGTTGCCGGGCAGGGAAACGCAAGTCATGTGACCCACACTGCAGTATGGCCTGAGCAGTAGCCTGTCCACCTGAAAACTACTTCTCCACGTGAGTCACGCTGAGAGAGGACCTTGTGTTGTAATTAAGAGACACGAGAAAGCCGGGAGCCCAGGAGAAGCATGTAGGAGGCCCCACCGAGTGGCTGGCCCTTTCTGACCTCTTTCCAGAAATGTGGGCCTTTGTACACAGACTTCCTCACTGAAACCCGGCCAGTTTTCTCTCACCTTGGGCACCAAATTCCTTCATTCTCTTAGAGTGGATTACAGTGCAGCAGCGAGTATATCTTGTTTGCATTTTTATAAACATTTGGCGGAAGTTGGCAAGTGGCACATACATTGGCAGAAGTACTGCTTTCTCACTTTGTTGGTAATAGATTTTCTTTTAATTCTTTGAACCCTGTAGCCAAGGTAATACGATCTCTTAGAAATATGTTTAGCATAAAGGCCATTTGATTATTTCTCAAAGAAAAGGCCACTGGGCTCACAGTCATTCAGCTGGACAAGAGTGGTTTGTGACTTTTCCAACAGTCTGGCCTAGTCACATCACGCACACTCGGCCATGGGTGGTTGAGAAATGACCCATTATCTTTTCAGGACAGTCTTGTGGCAAGGGAGAGTTTGCCTGCCAAGGCCTTTATTTGTTGTCCGTCTCCAGCCAGCTTGCCCAGAAGCAGTCACTTCCTGCTTCGGTACTTTTCATGAACTAGATGGCCCCCGAGCTCTGAAAGGATGCAGGGCGTAGTTTAGGAATAGTCAGGTTGGAAGAGGCTTAACACTCCCAGGTGTCTTGTGTTGGAATGCCAACCTGGTCTTGTGACCTTTGAATTTGGTGGTGCTTCAGCCACCAGCTATGTAATGGAAACATCTATAATCCAACCAGATACGGTCTGCCCCTCCCATGCTTCACAAAGCCCCTCTTCTCGTTTCTCCCGGGTTGTTTTCTTGCAGAGCCCCGTAAGAATCGGCCTCCCGTTGCCATTGTGTCGCCACAGTTCCAGGAGGTCTCTCTGCCAACCACCTCCACTGTGATTGATGGCAGCCGTGAGTACCTCCCTAGGCGTGGCGTTTTAGGAGAGCGTTTGCTGGGCCCTCTGGTGGAGGGTTTTGGCCAGCTAAGTCTGCACTCTGCTTAGGCTTCTTGACCATGCTATAGGAAGACCAACCACCTGAAGCAACTGATGAGGAAGTGAAAACCAGACAGGCCCTATTTAAGATCCCCATGTGGCTTGTCTGAAGTAATATTTCTGTTCTGAGATGGTAAGAAAGTGGGACTGTGCATGGATTTAGCATTATTTTAGTTGAAACTTGCTGGTTTTCAAATTTTCTTGGACAAACTTGCCATTCTCAGCTACGGAAACAAAGCTCTTTCCTATCATGGCGAGAGGTCACCGAGAGTCTTCCCCGAGAAGCTCACGCCCAGCCTTCTCTGCCTAACAAGGCTCTCGCCAGCCTTCTCCCGGAAGACCCACAGAATGTGCTCCACACCCGAGCTGGGCTCACTCAGATTTTCCCATCAGAGGGCAGGAGAGAGTTTCTGGGTCTTGGCCATTGATCCTGGCTATGTGTGCGCGGGAGGTTTCAGGCCTAGCATCTCACCAGTATTTGCTTGTTTCTTTTGAAATCTGTGAAGGCCCTGTTACCCTGACTATCTTGGCAGCCATAGTGGTTTTGGGCAGAAGTAGTTCCTGCTTTAGCAGAGGAACCGCCAGCAATGTTAAATGTTCCATGTAGACAGTTTGACCAGGAGAGGGGGCTAGGAGAAGAGCAGGCCGAGAGGGAAGAGTCAGATCAGGAAGAAGCACGTGAGAGAGTGGTAGAAAGATTCATGCAGTACCACTTTATTTTATGGTTTTGAATAGATCAAAGTTCAGTAATGTGTAAAGGTATACGGCCAAAAGAGTCACTACCATCCCTGCCGCGCAACTTTCCTGTGTTTCCCCAGACAGTCAATGGCGTGGTTTATGTATCTTTCCAGAGATGTCATGTACACATGTGGGAAGAGAGTCACGTACAGTTTTTTATGATAAAACATCACGCACACTTATGTACAACGCCTGTTTAGATATGTTGGAGAATTTTTCTGAATCAATTATGAAATACTTCATTCCTTTTTTTTCTTTTAATGATTACATAGCCTTCTGTTATATGGGTGTATAATTTCATTTTTCGAATACATACTTGTTTTCAATCACTCTCTATTGATGACTGTTTAGATTATTTTTGGTTTCCCATGATTATAATGCTACCATGAATAATCTTGTAAGCATGACGTTTAACACATGCAAGGATATCTGTAGGATACATTCCTAGAAGAGGAACTGCAGGGACAAAGGTAAATTTTGCCAAATTGTTCCTTAGAAAGGTTGTATCAGTTTGTGCTTCCACCATAACGTATGAAAGGGCCTCTTTCTCCATACCTTTACCCATTTAGTGTGTTAAGAAACTTTGGTCTTTACCAATCTAAGAGGCTTAAACATGGTATCTCAAGTATAATTTAAATTTGCACTTATTTTCAATGAGATGGAGTATCTTTTCATGCATTTAAGAGTTTTTGATTTTCCTTTTTTATGCAGTAGCATTTTAACCAGAGGGTGCCTGTGTTGGAATCCTTGGAAAACTATTTGGTGGAATATTCATAGAGAGGCAGAATGACCCACTATTCCTAGGAAAGAAACTCTGGAGAGATAGTCTGTAATTTCGCGAAGTTTTCCTAGCCTCAAGCCTCTAGGCAGGTGCCCTGGTGTGTGTGAACCGGGTGAATGCTGAGACCTGCACTCTCACGTTGTAACCGATGTTTCTTTATGGTCAAGAAAGCACTGATGATGATAAAATCGTCACGTACCATTGGGAAGAACTTAAGGGACCTCTGAGAGAAGAGAAGATTTCTGAAGATACGCCCATATTAAAACTAAGTAAGCTCGTCCCTGGCAACTACACTTTCAGGTAAATTAGGATCCTTCAAGTTTACCATTGGCCATTTTCTCCCCCTTGTGGGTTTTACATTCTTACAGGAGTGACTCGGACAGATACCCAGTTCATTGTAGAGCTGGTTGAAAATGCAGCATGTGGTTCCATTGGTTCTCCGAGCCCTGTGGTGATCGCCGTCACAGTGTTAACAGCTTTTGGGGGCAAAAGCCCCTGCATAGTAGGTCAGGGTCCACCACTGTTAGTCCTTTTCAGAGCCTGACCTTGCAGATCCCCAAACATATTTCTGGGATTGCTGTCACTAAGCGAAAGGGTCCATCTTTCTTTGCCTTTTCTCAGGAAATCTCTAGAAGGAACCTACTACCATCTTACCTCTTCCCCTTGGGAAGCACTTCTTAAACTTATGATATCTCAAAATCTTTACTTTTGACAAGTAGTTTATCTGAATATGAGCTGTAGGATCTTCCCCTAACAGGGCTTTTTGGAGAATTTGATCCCCAGGCAGCCCTCTGGGGACACAGTGTCAGCGTTCTGGAATGTGACTGAGGGTGCAAGGCTGACTGTGCAGCGGTGCTTGTGTCCACAGAGCTCCTCGTGCGGCGCACGGCGCTTGCTTCGTACAGACACCGTGTGTACGTGATAGTGTCCTCGCTTTATATTCGAGAAAGAGGAGGCTCAGTGCATGCACTGGCTCCTCTGAGGTTACCCAGAACTGCAGTGCAGATTTTCTAAACCCTGTGTCAGGGCTCATTCTACTCTTGACGTGGCCCATATGGATTTTGTTTAAGCTTCCTTGCATGCTCTTCTCGATCTGCTGGAGTGCTGCCTGTTCTTAAGGACCTGCAGTTTCCCGTGAGGCTCTCGAAGACCCTCTAAAGAGCAGAGCATGTTGCACTCAGCGCCCTTACGGGGCACATAGCATGTGCCCCAGCCTATGTGTGAGTGTCTGTCTTCTTCGCCGGATCTGAGGCCAGCCAGGTTAGACACTGCCAGCAACACAGCGCTGAGCATCCCAGCACAACACCCGCCACGCAGATGAACGTGCGGGTTCTGACTGTGCGGACTGTCAGCGCCTCAGGGCTTCAGGAGAAGGAGCGGTAGTTGCCATTCAGCAAGGTTGGAGTCTTCTCATTGGCTTAAAATCGACACGTGAATGGTTTTTACCTTAGATTTCTAATGTAGGAATTTTAACATTTATGGAATTTAGCCTGGGCTAGGTTGATCTTTTTTAAAATAACAATAATAACTTGTGTCTTGAACATTTACTGTGTGTTTATTACTGCTCTGAGCTCTTTGCGTGTACTCGCCCATTTAACCCTTGTAACAGGTGCTATAATTACTCTTGTTTCATAACTTAGGAAGTTTAGGCACCGAGAGGCTAAGTAACTTGCCCGAGGTCACACAGGCAGCCTGAGCTTTTCTGTAATGTTGGCCTGCAGTGGTTGGGCTGGATGGGGTATTAGGGATCAGATCTTTTTTTCTAAGCCTCATTCTGCACACTGACAGGTTTGGGTTTGGTTGGCATTAAGGTTCAGTCTGATTCCACTTCGCTTTCCCTCCCCCTGGTTTTCCACGGCAGCCCCCTCTTTCCCCAGCCCTGCGGGCAGCTGCTGTTCAGTTCCAGGATTCTTGCCTGAGAGGCAGGGACTGAGGTGAAAGTCAGTGATGGGCAGCCGCCATTTTGCCACCTGTCTGTAAGTTGCTTTTATTCTGAAATAGGAGACAAATAGTATCTGTTCAAAAACAAAAACAAAAACCTGTGAAAACAATAGGCAAACTGGAAAACAAAGAAAACTCCTGTGGCTTGCTCTCCTTCTGATGTTTGCTGATCTGCACTTCCGTGTGTCTGCTGTTTCTCTTTCGCTCAAGGCTGCGATACCAAACCCCCTTCAGACCACAGGAGAAGCCCACAGATGTCTGGCTCTGGCTGTGGCTGGTGGTGAGATTTAAACAAACGACAGGCCTTTTCTATGCTTTTCCTCTTTCCGTCAGCAGAATGGAAGGAGCCCAGACCTCCTTGCGTGCTTATGCTCACATTTTGAGGTGGCAAGAGCAGCTTTAGGCTGTTCAGCTGGAAAGCATCCTTTAGGTGAACGCCTGTTCTTGTAAATGAGCACTTTTCTCTCTTTCAAACCCTGTTTCACACTCGCACAAGCTGTGGGGCTGTTGCGTAGGAGAGTGCATTTCCATCCCAGGCTCGTGTCTTAGCGCAGCCAGCCCTCCCAGCCCGTCCCGGAGGCTGTCTGTCTGCCAGGTGTCCGTTCTCGTGATACGTGCACCTCTGAACCAGGAGGATGGCAGGAGAGCAGTCGGGGCTTTAGTTAGTGTAGGGTCTTTGACCCCCACAGGAATAGGGGCCGTGGACTGTCACTTCTTAAGACTTGGTTTCTGGGCTTGGCAGTCAGAGAACTGGACTGGCCTCTTGGCTCATGACAGGGCCCTGGGCAGGTTACCCAGCCTCTCTCTGCCACCTGCAAAGTGAGACTGGTGACTGTCGTGGGGGTCGGGTCAGACCGTGCTTGTACTGGCCCCAGCACACAGACACCTACAGGCAGCTGAGCGACACGGTGCTGCAGACACCTTGCCTGGGTGCACATCCGACACCTCCACTTCCAAGCAAGTTACTTGACCTCTCTCTGCCTCAGTCTCCTCATATGTGTAAGGAGTAGAATGAGGACAGGACTTTACAGAGCCACTGGGGGGATTTATTGAGTTCCAAACCACTTGGCACAGTGCCTGGCACACAGTAAGCCCTCAGTCAGTGTTAGTCTCTAGTATTGCTCTGCCTTTCCCAGGGGAATGGTAAGAATTGATGACCAGTTGGCAGCACTGCCACCTCGGTATTTCTTAGTCTCGATTGCCATCCTCTCCTGTTGATGCCTCTGTGCCAAAGCCCCTCCGTGACCGCACGCCTCTCTCTGCCCTGACAGCTTGACGGTGGTGGACTCGGACGGAGCTACCAACTCCACCACGGCCAGTCTGACAGTGAACAAAGCTGTGGATTATCCTCCTGTGGCCAACGCAGGCCCCAACCAAGTGATCACCCTGCCCCAAAACTCCATCGCCCTCTTTGGGAACCAGAGCACTGATGACCATGGCATCACCAGCTACGAGTGGTCCCTCAGCCCCAGCAGCAAAGGGAAGGTGGTGGAGATGCAGGTAGGAGGGAGGGATTTCTTTCTTGCCCAGGGGGTTAGAACTGCTGGACTGGATCACCCACCCAAGGCTTATATTTGCTGTATTTTAATTACCAAAGTCAGATTTGTACATAGAATATATAATTTTTTTTCTTAAAAAATTCAGAAAGTTTAAGGAGCCTTTAATTAACATACTGGCAGAAACCTTTATCTTAAATGTTTAGTATCAGGAAAAGACTGGATGAGAAATGGTAGCTGTTCTAGGGTGATTCCAGAGAGTCAGACAATTTAGAAGCGACCCGGGGATGAATCCTACAAATTGGGGCAGACGGCCTGATGAGGCGAGGAGCATCTTCTCTCCCGAGACGTTTAGGAAGAACCCAGACCTGCCACCACACCTTTGTTTTGGTGACAGAGCAGAAAGCTGAGTGGGCCGTGGTGTGCCCGAGAACTGAAGCCCAGACTAAAGGTCTGCTGCCCCTCGGGCCCGGCTGGTTGTTGCCAGATGGAAGTGTGGTCCCTGTATTGCTAGAATGTACAACTTTTCCAGAAAAGATAGAAATCTAGACCTCTGTGTGAAATGTTGACATACGGGCGAAACACAATGACAGCGAGCTGGATCCCGCCCAGCGGCTGCCGGTCTGTGACCACTGTTCTCCCTTTCCTGCATTGGAAGGTTGTTCTAAGTTACTTGTGATGTTCCTTCTGAGAGTCAGGAATCCACGTTTCTAGATTCGAGGCGTGGCCCGAGGCTCACATTTCACCTGGAGTTAGTCTAAGTAATGTGTTGGGTTTCTCTGCCGTTGTGAGACCTGTGCTGCCCTGTAAGAGGGCAACGTGGCTTCACATAGCATAGTGTCTGGGGTTACTGCCCCGTTTTCCTGAGGCAGCTTTGTTAGGGTCGCTGTGTGGCCTTTGTAGGAAGAACAGTTTTTAAAGTTGTGTTACTGTTTATTCACGGCCTGTCTGCCTGGGTCGTGGAGACTGATCTTGGTTGTCTGCAGGTTTTCCTGCGCTCCCCTCCCCCGTGAGAGCTCTTGATGTCATTTGAAACAGCTGCTGTGTCGGGGAGGGTCGTTCTCTCTAAGGGGGATACTTCTAACAAGATGTTTCACAGCGTCTGGTCCAGCATTCACTAATTTTGCTGAACTAGGAGGTAATAGCCCAGCACCAACTAGGCTTAGAAAACTAGGTACATCTCTTAGACCTGAGCAGGACTGTGTGTACAATGTGATTCTGGGAGGCTGTTTTCCCACTGTCTGCATCTACGTATCCAGGGCGTTAGAACACCAATCCTGCAGCTCTCTGCTATGCAAGAAGGAGACTACACTTACCAGCTCACGGTGACTGACACGATAGGACAGCAGGCCACCGCTCAAGTGACTGTTATTGTACAGCCTGGTAAGTTGCAACTTGAGGCGCAGGCTCTGCCATTGGCTGGTCCCTTTAACCTTGAGGAAGACGAGGGCTTGGGTTCTGAGCTGAAAGGCGGTGGAAGTGGGAAGCACCAATCCACAGAGCCCCCAGCAGCTTCTGTTGTCCTAGCAACTCCTGTTGTTCATTCCCCTAGTGCTTGTTCTTCATAGCTCAAGAGAAAGAGTCCTTCACAGCCTCAGCTCATGCCCTTGCCCTTGGCTCGTTATAGTGTCGTCCACAGAGCAGAGAGAGTCTCTGCCATCCACAGTCCTGTCATGTGCCCTTTAAGGCCCAGCCTCAAGCCTACTTCCTCCAGAAAACCCTGTCCTACCACTCGGACCCTTTCACTTTCACTCCTGTGGCATAATATTTTGCATTCAGCGTGGCACTGTAACTTCATTAAATTCTGCCATGTTCTTTCAGAGCTGTTCTGTTTCAGCCTTCTGGTCTGTGTGGTGAGCTCCCTGACCACACCCCAGTACTTAGCTGCCCCACGGTGTCTGGCAGTTCTGCGGGCAGAGAGGCAGAGTCCTCCTGGCTTCCAGAACGTACGTCCCGATTGGGTCCTTTCCTTTCCCAGCTGGACTGCCTGCTTTTGACCTCCACGTCTCTGTCTTCTAGAAAACAACAAGCCTCCGCAGGCAGATGCAGGCCCAGATAAAGAGCTGACCCTTCCCGTGGACAGCACAACCCTGGATGGCAGCAAAAGCTCAGATGATCAGAAAATTATCTCATATCTCTGGAAAAAAACACAGTGAGTGTTGACACAGACTCTTACGTATGCAGAGCTCCAGACCTTTGAAGAGCATGGTTTTAGTTGTTTTTTAAGAGTTTGCTTGTTCTTGTTCGCTTATTCAAGGGGCGGGGAGAGGAGCGACTGAGAAAGAAACTTCGCAGTGCCAAACTTCAGCTCTAAGAAAATGGTATAAAATGAGTTTTGTAAGAAAAAAAAGAATGCTTACCATCAGTTAGTCCCCAAGTAGTGCTTGTGATCCTGGTGCTTTTACAGGTATAATCCATCTGCTGAAATGCATAGTTTAATTACACTTGAGAGGCAGGATGGAAGGGGTAATGGAGCAGAAAAATACTGTTGCTCAAAATTAACTGGGTAAGGCTGGCAGGGGGGATGGGACAGAGCAGCTATTAAGGAGGGTTGAAAATTCATCTACAGAATGAAAGCATTGCCCTGTTATTGTTCCCTTAACAAGACTGCATTCACCAGGTATGTTAGCCAGAGGCAAAGGCAGCAACCAAAATAATTCTAATTAAACCAGAATTACCAAATCGAACCATTCCTGAATCTCACAGTTCCTTTTGGCTCCTTTAAACCATAACAACTGGGATTCAAATTATATGCAGGACCCCAAAAGCAGTGACAGAATTCCAAGGAACAGTTAAATGTTAAAAAGGAGTTAAATGTCTCTATTTCCAAAGGCAGCAACCACAGGACAGACGGGCTGTTTCAGTTTTGGTTTTGGTGCCGGGCATGAGAGAGCAGTGGGAGAGCGTGCCTGTGCTGTACACGGCTTATGGTTGGTGGGTTGGATTCCAGAAATTACTTTTCTCTGTTCTTGTTTCTATCTTTTTGAGAACCTGATCTTTCCCAGCCCAGGATATTTTAGTTATAACTATTGAAGATACTAGTGGTGAACCTTTTGGTTGAGTTTTGTTAGTGTGTTTGTAGCAGAAATAATGCTTAGCAAGCTTCTTGGAGAAGGATCTGTTTCAGGGAAGGCTACTAAGGTCCGAGATCATAGGTTTGAACAGTGAAACAAAACAACACCAGCAAGTCTTCAGGTGTCTCTGGTCTTCCTGCAGTATTAGGGAGGCTCTGGGGCATTTTGATGCTTGAGCAGAAGGGCTCTCTGGTGTGTGTAGCGTTGTGCTGGGTGTCGACACAGAGCAGGTGTCCCGGGTCCTCTGGGCCCCGTCCAGTAGCTGGAGGGAGCTTTGCTTACAGAGCCTCTGAGAGGCGGATGGCTTTGCCCTGAGAATTCCTCTGCAGGTTTGGCCCATTTCCTTCTCTGACTTTTCAGCAAGAGTGAGTTTGGCATGTGATTGAGAAGTGCTTTTTGCTCCTTTGCTGGCAAGAGCTGAACCAACTACTGGGCCAGAAATACTTTTCAGAAACATCACTCTGAAATCATTCTTTGGATCAGAGACCTCCCCAAGAGCACTTTCTTCCTTTTACAAACGAAACAGCAAAGAGTTTGAATGTTCTAGAAGCTCATAGAAAGGATAAGGCTAGATGTATTTGAAAGCTGGTGAATGGAATTTTCTGATCAGCAGGTAGCCTGTGTTTTGGGGCCAAACGACACTGTCCAAATAGAATATTTTAAAACTTGTCCTCTCAAGGTCTGGGAAGCAGGAGTTCATGTGTTCGCTGAGGCAATAATTGTCTTCACCTGCTGAGTCAGGGACAGGAGAGCAGCAGGCCCAACTCCATCCTCTGGTTTCTCTCCTTGTCCAGGGGCCCTGATGGGGTGCAGCTCGAGAATGCTAACGGCAGTGTTGCCACTGTGACGGGGCTGCAGGTGGGGACCTACGTGTTCACCTTGACTGTCAAAGATGAGAGGAACCTGCAAAGCCAAAGCTCTGTGAATGTCATTGTCAAAGAAGGTACCTCCCTGCCTCGGGTTGGTGCAGCAGCCTCTGGGTCGGATATCTGAGAATTCATCATCTCTTGTTTGGCTGCAGAAATGGATCAGAGACAGGGTGTGGGGAAGAAAGTTGGGTAAGGGCAGCTGTTATTTGCTTTTCGAAAACAACCTTAATTGCGAGTGACTGTCAGGTGAATTTTAACCTCTTGTGTTCCCCTTCCTCCTTTCCTCTCTTCTCATTGAATAGGGAAGGACTACGTTTTTTCTTTCTTTTTTAAAAAATGTATTTTATTGATTTTTTATGCTATTACAGTTGTCCCAATTTTTCCCCCTTTGTGTCCTCCACCCAGTACCCTTCCTCCCTCCCGCGATCCCCCCTTAGTTCATGTCCATGGTCGTACATGTACGTTCTGTGGCTTCTCCATTTCCTACACTATTCTTAACCTCCCCCTGTCTATTTTGTACCTACCAATTAGGCTTCTTATTCCTGTACCTTTTCCCCCATTCTCTTCCCTCCCCCTCCCTGCTGATAACCCTCCGTGTGATCTCCATTTCTGTGATTCTGTTCCTGTTCTGGTTGTTTGCTTAGTTTGTTTTTTTAGATTCAGTTGTTGATAGTTCAAAACTATGAACATTAAAATGGCAACAAATTCACAACTCTCAACAACTAAATCTAAGGATTAAGGGGTTTTTTCCTTTGCATTTTTATTTTGCCTCTGTGCTGCTAAGACCTGGCATTCCTGTGACTTTCCTGCTAGCTACAGTGACACCTGCTGTCAGACCGTAGAATGACTGTCCTGCACTGGAGCTTTCTGTGCTCATCCTAGGAACCTGCATGCTGAAGCCAGCTGGAGGCAGGAGTTGATGGGCCTTGCTCTGGTTTGCAGGCCTGATGACCAGTGACGGCCTTGGGAGAGGGCTATGAGCTGATAGTAGGAAAAACTGTCAGACATGCAGGTGACCTCCATTTGTAGTGACCTGAGCTCAGTAAACACTGGAAACCACACACCTGAATAAACAAAGTTGCGGCCGGGGCCCAGGTTAAGAGAGGTCTCTTCTTTTCCTCTGTTGAAGTACTAAGGAAGAAATAGAAAAAGATGTTTAGAGAATAACATTTTAACTCGTATTTTATCTTATTTTAAAGATTTTATTTATTTATTTTTAGAGAAAGGGGGATTAGGAAGGAGAGAGAGGAAGAGAAACATAATCAGTTGCCTCTTGTACTCCCCCAGCCAGGGACCTGGCCCACAACCCAGGCATGTGCTCTGACCAGGAATCGAGCTGGCAACCTTTCCGTTTGTGGGACGGCACCCAACCCACTGAGCCACACTGGTCAGGGCTTAACCCGTATTTTAAAGACAATTTATGGTATCAGCTGGATGAAAACTAAACTCCAAGGCTTTAATCCAACTGTGGGCCTTTGTTTCCAATTATCATATACCTCCAAGGCACAGAAACGGATTCCTTCCGGGGAGGCGGCTGTGAGAATACAGGAGGAAACTGCCCTTTGCATTATATGGTATCAGGAGAACATTGCTGGGTGCAACTGGAGCCTCCGGGCCTGTGGCAATGGTGGCTTTAAGTCTGCAGTGTTGCCGGCAGGGATAGGTGCTAGAACCAGTTCTCCATTTAAAAAGCATTTGGTGTTTAACTTCCCCATAAGTATCATGAAGAAGCATTTTTCCCCCCAGAATGTTATATTATTTTGATGATTTTCCTTTGCTTAGAAATGAACAAACCACCTATAGCCAAGATAACTGGGAATGTGGTGATAACCTTGCCCGTGGACACAGCAGAGCTGGATGGTTCCAAGTCCTCAGATGACAAGGGAATAGTCAGCTATGTCTGGACTCGAGACGAGGGGAGCCCCGCAGCAGGGGTAAGTGTGCCAGAAGCCAGAGGGTGGTGCACGACCAAGGTGGTGAGATGATGATGAGGCCAGGCCCCAATTCTAGTGTCTGTGCCAGCCAAGTGGTTCCTGTGTCACAGCTGATGGCTCTCTCAAATCCTGGGGGGCTGACTGACTTGTTGAGGGGCACTCTGCGAGCCAGTGTGGCACAGAGCGTGTTTCTGCCCCCGACCCTGGCAGCTGTGGCTGCAGCACTGTCGCAGAGCAGAAACCGCCTGGCGTGGAAGAGAGGGGCTTAGCTGAGCCCACAGAAGGCGTGTGGTTTGTTCTGCAGCGTGACCGTGCTGTTCCCCCCACAGGAGGTGCTGAATCACTCTGACCACCAGCCCATCCTCTTCCTTTCCAACCTGGTCGAGGGGACCTACACTTTTCACCTGAGAGTGACTGATGCGAAGGGTGAGAGTAGCACGGACCGGACCACTGTGGAGGTGAAACCTGGTGAGTCTGTGTGTGCCGGGCCTGAATGGCACTGCTGGGCCAGCCAAGCAGGGCCTTGGTCCTGAGACGCCCCCGGCCCCAGCCTGGACAGACCAGTGGAATATCCAGCTTTGAAAAAAATCTAGAAACCCCGCACTGAAAAATCCTCAGGGTCTGTCAGTGGCATCCTAACCCCTCCTACCTACACAGGCATGTGGACCCCCCCTACTCTTCTCAGATGGGGGAACAGAAACCCAGGCAGGGTCCGCTCAGCGTCACATGGCAGTTGTGTCAGAGCCAGGCCTCTGTGCCCCCACCTGCACTTTCTGCTCTGCATGCGGCTGATGAGACAAGGCTCAGGTGCTCTGGGAATCTGAGCACAGGGATAGCTTGAGTCACGATGTCTCATCAGCACCCAGATGCAGAAAACAATTTATTTTTGTGAGCTGAGCCTCAGGCTTTTTCTGACAACCCAGGGACCGTAAAGTAACTGGTGTCCTTCACATGTTCGGATTTGCTGGGAGGCTCGTTTGGTTTGAGAGAGGAAGTGCGTGCGGGGTGGGATAAGGACCCGCTTCCCATCATCTAGGCTCAGCTCCTGTGCGATGTCTCAGATGGGAGAGGGTCTCTGCAGGTCGTCCAGTCCTTGTCCCATCTTTCTGTGTTTAAAGTCAGATTGCAGATAGTCCACTAATTATGCAAATCATACATCAGAACAAGCAACGGGTACACTGAAATATGTGCATAAGGTATTCTGAGTAGTCATTGAACTTCCAAGTGTAGGACAGTCTTTAAGATCCAATCAAAAGTAAAGCTCGATGCTTTCCCAGTTTCAGAGTTGTCAAAGCACCGTGAGCTGTGATGTGGCTCCTTGTTTCTTGGCTGCCTGCATTTCCTTTGTGTTGACTGTTGTCAAACCTGCAGGGCAGATGCACTCGCATTATTGGTAAGATGGTTGAGATGAGCATTTTCCTTCCCTTGTCGTGAACAAAGTACAGCAAGTCTCCAAAATCAGAGGTGGATCAGGAGAGATAGTTAGATGACCACTGTCAGACGGCTGCTGCCTGGCCGAGGGAAAGGCTTTATTATTTGTTTTTTAAGACTTTATTTATTTATTTTTAGAGAGAGGGGAAGGGAGAGAGAAAGTGGGAGAGAAACATCAACGTGTGGTTGCCTGTCAAGCACCCCCAACTGAGGACCTGGCCCGCAACCCAGGCACGTGCCCTGACAGGGAATCGAACTGGTGACCCTTTGGTTTGCAGGCTAGCACTCAGTGCACTGAGCCATACCATCTGGGGCTTTTAAAAAACGTATTTCTTTCTTTCCTGCTCCCTTCACTAAACCCTGTTGCCTCCCTAGTCCCCGGCACATGCTTGGTCATTCTCAGGGTGACTTAGGGACCAGGAGCCCTTTCAAAGCCCTCCAGGCCAACACCGGATGCATTACCAAGATTGATTATTGTCCCTTTCCATTTGAAAGCAGTTGTATTTCTGATGCCCTCCTTACCTTCTCTGCTGTTCCCAAGCACACGCACAGCATGTGTGAGCTCTCCTACTTCTGAAGCCGTGACTGATCCACATGCTTTCCAGATCCCAGGAAGAACAACCTGGTGGAGATCATCTTGGATGTCAACGTCAGTCAGCTGACTGAGAGGCTGAAGGGGATGTTCATCCGCCAGATTGGGGTCCTCCTGGGGGTGCTGGATTCTGACATCATCGTGCAAAAGATTCAGCCATACACGGAGCAGAGGTAGCTGGGCAATGAATTGCGGTCGAGGGGAGGAGAAAATGAAAGGCCAGGGGCCCCTGGGCTTTGTGATTGAGCTGAGAAAGCAGTGTGGGCAGAGAGAGAAGGGTGGGCTCTTGACCAGGAACCTCTCGTGGTGCCCGTTTCTGTAACTAGCTCTTCTCTTCTAGAACGGCTCACGTGCTCTGTGTCAGACACTGCAGCAGGTGTCAGGGTGCAAGGTCCGAAGAGGCCCATTGTGTTCGAAGGCCACAGCATCATAGGGGAAATAATCAAGTAAACGTAGAACGTTGGCACAGGGTGGGTTTGACAGAATGTGCGGTCTCCCGGAGGTGCAAGGGCAGTGAAGTCCTCCGGGAGGGTTGGGGGAGGGGCAGTCCAGGGATTTTCCACGGGCAGTGACGCTTGCGCTGATCAAGCACGGCAGGACTGGGAGGAAATTCAGAATGGGGGCACAGCGTGCACAGTGGTCCCGTGGGGTGAAAGGGCAGCAGCTCCTCTGGAAAGGTCACTCGGTTCGGAGAGCTTACTGGGCCCAGAACGTGGTGGAGGATAGTGCTGGCTGTGCAGACTGAGAACAGCCGTGTGCAAGCTGGGGGTTCAGTTTTCATCGTTGGGGCAGGAGGACTCAAGTGGTTCTTCATGTGTGTGAAGTCTTTGTTTGTAAAGCAAGGAGACTACCGTGATTTTTAAGGGAGTCCAGTAGTGCGAGGGCTAGACTAAAACAGGGAGAGGCTGAGGGCTGTGAGGTCAATCAGGACGCTTCTAGTAAAAAGGTGTAAGACCTGAATGAAGGAGGTGGCAATGGAAATGGAAGAAGAGGAGAAGAAATTAAAAAGAAATTCAGGGGTTAATCGATAGGACTTTGGGAATGAGTGAGGGTATGAAGTACGAGGCTTTTGGTGTGGGCGCCTGAATAGGTGGTGAATGCCATTAACCGAGCTCAGGGATACAGAAGGAACCCGTTTCAGAGTCAGTTTTGACTCTGGTTCGGGGTGTCCTGGGAAGATGTCTTACCAGATCGTAGCAAATACAGGTTGGACCTTGGGGTGGAGGAAAAGCCAGAGGTTGGGAGTGTGAGCAGGAGCCAGAGCTGTGAGGACAGATGAGTCACACTGGGATTATCAAGAGGGCCGACGACAGAGCTCCAGAGAACACCCATATTTAAGGAGGAAGCATAGAAAGAAGAGGCAGCGAAGGAAACTAAGAAATAGCAGTGAGAGAGGTTGGGGGGTTGGGGACCAGGCAGAGCTGGTCTCCTGGAAGTTAAGAGGGAGCTGGGGGGCTGGGCTGCCAAGGGATTCAGATGCTCAGAGAGATGCAGGTGCCCAACAGGGTTTTGGGTCTGTGATGGGGAGAGCATTTTACTTAGATGTTGGGGGCAGAGGACAAATTCATCTCGTGGTTTGAGGGTACAGAGATGGTGAGTATGACACCTTTTTGAAGAGGCTGGTGCCGAAAATAATATGGGGATAAGATCAAAAGAACACCTCTTAAAGACAGGAAATACTAGAACATTTTTATAGACAGAGGGGCAGGTGCAGAGGAGACTCAGAAGGTGGAGTTTGGGGAGTGGTTTGTAACTGGACATAGGTCTGGGGGACCGGCCACTTTGGAGATGGGAAAGGAGGGAAGATGTGCCGTTCTGGGTGAATTCAGAGGTAGAGAGCATGGAGTTTAAGACCGTTGGTACCAGCACCCTGTGTTTTGTCTCCGAAACTGGAGACGAGGCCATCTGCTGTGAGGCAGTGGGAATGAGACGGGCAGCCTAAGGAAGGTGGGAAAGGTTGGGGACAGCAGCGCCAGGAAAAGGTGCTGGCCTTGAGCGATACTGGGGTCTCCGCCGAGGTTAGAGAGGCAGCGATGAGATCGGTGGTTCCCAGCTTGAGCAACATCAGAGTCACCTGAGCTGCGTGGACATGCCCCACCCCCACCTCAGCGCGGAGATGACGGTGCACTTGGTCTAGGGTGGGGTCTCGGCACCTCAAGTCTGGACGCTCCCTGGGGAGCCTGATGTGCAGTCAGGGCTCACTGGGTCCGAGGCGGCAGCATGCTTAGGGCTTTCTTCGTAAGCTCTGCTCAGCAGCCGGGGAGCGGGCAGGGAAAGTGGCTGCTTGGACCCACCCGAGCTGGGGGGAGCTGGCTGGACAAAAACCATGCTGGTTAGAGCAGTGTGGAAGAGCTCACAGACTGGCTGTCCCTGCGTCGGGCCTGAGGGAGAGAGCAGCAGCGGGTGGCTGGGCTTCTGGCTCGGACTAGGTTGGCTTAGTTGAGGAATTCTGGAGGGGCTGGATAATTGGAGGGAGATAGTTCATACATTATAGTGGGAAGAACGTAGGCCTTCCCAGACACGGTGCTTCACCTCCCCAAACCCGTTATGTCTCTTGTAAAGTGCTGGTTCCCTTTTTATAGGCTGTTGTCGAGGGTCCAGTAAGACAGCGTTTGTATGGTCCCTAACACACAGGGAGTGCTCAGAGAGTGGTTATTATACATTTACTGTGAGGCGTGTTGGATTTGAGGTGCCTATGGAAGGTCTGGGGTGGATATTCTAGCAAACATTTGCAGATAAAGATATGGTCATTCAGCAGAGGCATGGGGAGAGGAGATAAAGATTTGAGGTTTATTGGTATATAGACAGGAGTCGAAACTATAAGCTGGATTAGATAACTACAGAAGATAATGAGAAATGGACCACAAATCTTTTATGTAAAGATTTGCTTCTTGATTCTGGAATTTGTGATACGCCATTGTTAGCCTTCTGCAGCTGGCTTCTGAATGTCTTTTATGCCGGTGCTTCCCAAACTTATGTGTCATGCCACACGTAGAAAATGATGCTATTTCTGTAGCACTTTGGGAATAAATGGACCTGTTAGCAGCTGGTCCCACCCAGCTGTTCTGTGTGCTGAGGGGATCCATGTCTTGGGCACCCCTATAAGCCCAGTGCGACTCACTGAATGGGGAAGGTCCAGTCTGGGAGATGAGCATGAAGTCAAGAAGCAGGGTGCCCAAAATGGAAGCCAAGCCACAGAGAACAGCTTTGGTGCCAGCCAGGTGTGAGTTCAACGTGGACTACCTTGGACAGAAATTGACAGTCGGAAAGCAAACAAGATTCTGAGCATGGAGTGACATAATCTTGTACCAGCCACCCCGTTGTGTAGTCTTTCTTGTTGCTGTCATAGTAACAATCGTTTTGGCTAATGGATAATTCTTGGATACCACCTAATTATCTACATTTTACAAGGCATCGTGGCTTGGCTTACAAGAAACCCAGGCAGAAACCCAACAGCACCACAGTCTTAGCTGTTAAAAGGCTGGTAGCAGGGATGTAGTTATAACCAAATCCCCATTTTCCCGACCTGTGGCTACCTGTTTGGAATGGGTTGTCTCGTTAGCTGGGGCAGTGTAGGGCATTTCTAAAAGCACAGGCTGTGGATCAGGTACATCAAGGTTGGGGTCTGGCTCTGCCATCATTAACTGTGTGACCTTGGGCAAGTTACTCAACATCTCTGAGCCCAGTGCTGTCCTCTGAAGTGGAGCTGACGCTGGTAACCCTTTCTCACTGGCTTGCTGGGAGAGAAGCATGTAATTCTCAGCACAGGCTGTGGCTCAAGCAGAAGGTACTTAGCTACTGCTGCCATTGCTCACAGCTCCGGCTCATTCATACGCACTGCTGCATGTCTCCACAGCACCAAGATGGTATTTTTTGTTCAAAACGAGCCTCCCCACCAGATCCTCAAAGGCTATGAGGTGGCAGCGATGCTCAAGAATGAGCTGCGGAAGCAAAAGGCAGACTTTCTGGTATTCAGAGCCCTGGAAATCTACACTGTCAGTGAGTAATTCTGGGGTGTTGGGAACAAGAGCCTACCCACTGACCACCCTCACTTGTCATTCCCCACTGTCCTCAGCCTTCATCCTCTGTCCCCCAGGAACATGGAGATAACCTCTGTCCTCCACTACCATGACCAGGAGAGGCCCCACTTGTAGAGGCTCTTAACCTGGGGTCCGTGGGCCCCTGAGATGGAGTTTAGAGGGGCTGTATGTTTGGGAAAAATTATATCCTTGTTTTCATTAACCGCTAACTGAGCTTTATTATTTCCCTCAATCACGAAAGTAGGCAACAGACCACAGTGTCAGTGGAAGTCACAGATGATTCCCTGTCACACATCTTGGTGAGATCTTCTCACTCATCACTCCCTCAGAATTTCAGTTATTAGGTCCACTTCCAGGTCTTGCTGTTTCTTTCTTTTGTTCTTTTCTTTTTTAAATCTTCACTGGAGGACATGCTTTTTGATTTGAGAGAGGGGAAGGGAGGGAGAGAGAGGGAAAGAAACATTGATGGTTACCTCTGGTATGTGCCCTGACTCAGGGACCGAACTCAAAACCGAGAAATGTGCCCTGATCAGGAATTGAACCTGCAGTCTTTCCGCTTATGGGATGACGCTCCAACCGGCTGAGCCACACTGACCAGGGTGCTGCTTCATGTTTTAATAAAAGCACACATATATTATTACTTTAAAAAACTGTATTCTTAGATATTTAAAAAAACATGTTCAATGTAATTACTTTCCTTTGTAATACTACGCATTTTATTGGCAATTAAACTATTCAGAGAAGGATGTATGCAGGACATGAAATGTTGACTGCTGGCACACAGGAAAAAAAGCGGTGAAAACAGGCTGGGACCGTGTCCCAGTGGCCTTCCTCATGGCTGCAGTTTCACCCAACCATGAGGATAACTATGGGCAGCGTGCTCCAGCTGTAGAAGCTCTTGGGTCAGGTCTCCGGGACGCTTCACCCCAGGCCGCTGAACGGGGGGCGCTTTCCCGCCTGCACAGGCACTGGGAGCTGGCTTTCCTCTGGCTCTGACTCCTGTTGTCTTGTGTGTCTCTGCTGCTGCGCCAGCATGCCAGCTGAACTGTTCGGACCACGGCCACTGTGATTCGTTCACCAAACGCTGCATCTGTGACCCTTTCTGGATGGAGAATTTCATCAAGGTGCAGCTGAGGGATGGAGACAGCAACTGTGGTGAGTTTTCTGCTTGGCACCGAGCCAGCTGATTTGGCACTGAACTTGGTTCTGAGTTGAGTGGGTGGGTGTTGGTGTTTCCGAGGCAGATGAGCAAGCGAGGAGAACTTTGTGTATTTTCTGTTTGCAGAGGATTTTTACTTCTTTCCTCCGCACTTGCTCAAGGTTAGAGGAAAGCTCAGAAGCAGTTGTATAAGAACCAAACTTAAATCACACCAACTGCAAATCGCAGCCGAAACCTGACCAGCTGCAAGGCCTGCCGTATTTTTTGGAGTGCTTACATGCCACAGCCTCATGGGGGCCTTCCGCTTTCTGTCTCCCCCCAGCACCCCCTCCTCGTTAAAGCTGTGACATCTCCCTACTCTGCCCCACTGCCCCAGGGTCTCAGAGAAGAGACTGGAAGAATTCAAAAGGTTAAAGCTACACAGTTCCCTTAGACTCTGAGGTCTCACCTTCCTTGGGGAGCCCTGGGGTCATTCTGATGTACAGAATGAAGCCATCCCTGGCCCAAGGTGGGAAATGGCCCCACTTTGGGCCAGACCTCCCTCTAGCCTCTCTTTCTCCATACCTGTTTCATTTTTCTTGGCAGAGTGGAGCGTGTTATATGTTATCATTGCTTGCTTTGTCATTGTTGTTGCCTTGGGAACCCTGTCCTGGACTCTGATCTGTTGTTGTAAAAGGTAAGATGGATTCTCTTTGGAAATTCATTCGGGCTTCTAGTCATATAGTCATTCACCGGAGAGATACCGGCCCATTCCACAGGGGGGCGCTGAGACCTGGGTTCCTCCCTTGCTGTCACTGCTGTAGTGGTTTGGCCCACTCAAGGCATGTGCAGAGAGGCTCTCCTCGCCCGGGACACTGCTGAGGGCAGAAGCACACCCCCACAGCCAGTGGCTGTCAGCGTGGTGATTCGCAACATGGGAAGTGTGGCCAGGGCGGGAGTGGGTGGGCCCGGGTGTGGACCTTGATCCCATCTCAAGGGTGTCACCCTTTAACACCCTGTACCTCAGCCCCACCGTCTTAGCACCTGAGTTCTTCATTTTTTCCTGCCTGCCTAGAAGGGATTCGCATGTATACGTGCTTTCACGTAGCTGTCGACTGAGGTTAGTCGTGGTTAAGTGTTACGGGTTTTTTCATTTGGTCTTCCTATCTAGTCTTATAATATTTAGTGGTGATGCTTATTGTATGTTTTTCATTATTAATAAGTATTAATTCTACATTTACCGTGTGCCAAGCACCACAATAACACTTTATAGATATGTTTTAATACGCATGACATCCTTTTCTCATGTAAGATGAGATAGGAAAATGACATCCCTCATCCATGGACACAGTAAGTGGCACAGCCGAGTCACCCTACTAAAACCATACATAAAACTTGAGAAAATTCAAAGAATTTTTTAAATTCCCACCAGCCTAAGACAACCACCATTTACAACTCTTTTGGTTTAATGCTTGCCTCTCTCTCCCCACACCCTTCAAGCACAGGATTTTCCGTTTCTTTACATTTTTAACCAGTCTGTCTGTCCCTCAGTGCCACTTTGGACTGGTGAGTCCAGGCTGAGACATTCATATTTCCCTTGCCTCTTCCCAGAATTGGTGAGGCTTGTTTGAAGGACAGATTGCAGTGGTCACCTTCTGTGGTGGGCTGCCTGAGCCTCACATGCAACCCCTTTCCTGAGCAGGGGAGGGCATCGTGTTTTTCAGGCAAAAAGGAAAGCCCAAGAGAAAGAGCAAGTACAAGATCCTGGATGCCACGGACCAGGAAAGCCTGGAACTGAAGCCAACCCCCCGAGCAGGTAGTGGCCCTGGGAGCGGGGGATGGGGGCACTGAGGTTTGTGCGCTTTCCCAATGAAGCGCCATGGTCACTAGTTCCCTCCCAAATAAGTCACTGGCCGCTGTTTGTGCTGGAGAAGCCTCTTGTCTGCTGCCTGAGGAAGGCCGAGGGTGGACGGGGCCCTTTGCTGGCAGGTGCAGCCTCGGACCAGCCCTGGTGTCCGGCTCACTCCTCAGCGGTCCTGCCACTTTGCAGATGGGCTCGTTCCCCTCAGGATTCTATCCTGGAATTTAGCTTTTCAAGCTGCCCCCTGCAGTCAGGCTCGGGGACTGTGGTCTCTCCTTTTGGGCAACAAGGTGAGGCAGTGATGAGAGCAAAGCCAGTGTCTGCCCGCCCACCTTTGACCTTCTCTCCAGTATTCACAGGTAGGCCCACAGGCTCTGTCACTGACAGGGGCAGGTGGAGGGCAGGTTCCCCGCTGGTTCCCCACTGGTTCCCGGGATGGGCCTGGGAGTCAGGGAGGGAGAGGGTCTCCCTCCCTTGGCAGGGCTCAGTCATTGGCTCCGTCCGCCATGGATGCCGCAGGACAGGCAGCGTCTGTTTTGGGGAACTGGACGCTTTGTAGAGCTTTTTCTAAACTTTCTGAAAGTGTAACTGTTTCTGTTCCAAGTAATTATTCAACATTAGGGAGGCTGTGGGGAAAATATAGAGTTGTAAGACAGGCCTCCTCCTCAGAATTTCAGTTGCGTCAGGGAGAAGAGACGTGCCAGCCTAAGACAAATGGTCATAGGCCGTCTGGGCTCTGCACCTGGGCAGCTCGGTTAGAGAACGCTGTGGGGCGGGCCCTGGAGGTGATGGGGCCGGTAGACTGGAGCAGTGCGGCCAGGGCATCCCACGCGCAGATGCTGGGAACAGAGGCCTGGGGGCAAGAATGGGCAGCCACCCTCCGCACGACAGCCATGGTGGTTTTCACGTCACTCTGACCAGGATTTCCTCCCCTTGACGTCCTCCAATGGCTTACTTCCGGTCTGGTGGGCATGGCCGTGGTGTGACAGCAGTTTGCTTCTCTGAGCTCTTCCTACTTTCTGATCTCGTTTCTCCTGGTTCACGTCTCTGTCCAGACAGCTCCCTCTCAACCCTCCCTCCGCCTGCTACGTGCTCATCTCTCCCCGTCAGTTCGGCATGTCTCTGTATCTTATGAGAGACGAATTTGTCTCCTTACTGGTCAGTGAGATCCTTGAGGGCAGGGGCTGAATCTGTGAAAACGGACTGACACACAAACTCGCAAATACACATGAATGTGACCATGGAAGGTCTTTCTAAAGCATTAACAGCAAATAAACCCGAGACCTGAGGGGCGAGGAATGAATTGGACATGTGAAGGCTGGGAACCAGCACTTCGGGGCCAAGCTGGTGAAGGCTTAGCTGCTGGAAGGAGCAGAGGGCATCTGAGGAAAGGCGAGTGGCATGAGGCTGGACAGGGAGTAGGGAACATGCTGCGGGCTCCTTCTAAGAGCAATAGGGAGCCCCCAATAGTTTTTAAGGGGCAAATGGTACGATATGATTTACGTTTTGAAAAGACAACTGTGGCTCTGTGTGAGGGAACTGAAGAGGGCAGGAGTAGGTGGGAGGAGTCAGTAGAATGTCCTTGTGGTAGGGGTGATGGGACAGAGGGGCAGGTAGCTTCCACTTCGGGTTTGGGGGAAGACTTGAGGTTCAGGGAACGTTGGCTGAGGGGCGTGAGAGATAGGAAGTAGAAGATGGTCCCCATGCCACTTGTCTGAGCACCTGTGAGTTGCTCCTGATGAGAAAGCCTGGAAGAAATGGGGTCAGGCATGTGGTTTGGGACGGTAATGAGTGGGGCTGAGGGAATGAGGCTGGAAAATCAATGAGGGCCAAATTGTAGAAAGATCTGAACATCAGCCTAAGGAATGAAGCATTTATTTTGATGGTGATGAGAAGTGACATATTGAAAGTTCTGGCTTTGGAATTTAGTCTAATGACAATTGTTTTTAATCAGTTTAAGAGGAGAGATTACAGGTGGAGGCCAGCAAGATTGCTGCGATGGTCTGAGGAGGAGAGGATGGTTCAGACAGCATAGTATTCTTGGACTGGAGGGATGGGCAAGGTCAAGGCTGACTTCCGACCCGAGACAGAGAATGATAGCACTATTGACAGAAGTAGGACATCCGGTGCAGTGATGGTTGGGTAAGAGACGAGGAATTAAACTGAATAGAGCAGAACAGTTAGCACCGGAAGTGTCACTATAGAAATCTGCGTGCTGGTGAGAGCACCACAAGTGATCAGATCCTGAGAATGAGGAGGGCTGAGAGGGGAGCCCAGGGACGAGGAGCCCAGGAATGGCCCTCAAGGAGGGGGAAGGGCATCACTAGTGCGTGGCCAGCAGTTTGCTGCTGCAGGACCAGAACTGACCACACACTGGTGCGGTTTCTGTCACCTGCAGAGCCTGAGCATTGGTGGTGGGTGGTGGCAGAAGTGAAGGTGCGGATTATTCAGGGAGGAGGTGGGCAGTGAGGAAACAGGCACCGAATATTGAAAAGTCCTTGAGGCTGGGCAGTGAGAAGTGGAGCAGCAGCAGAACGGGGGTGGAAAGCAAGGCTCTGTGGGACGGGTTTCTCCCAGGGAGCAAGTCTGGGCGGACTCAGAAGACACATGAGGTTCCTGAGGACGGAGCGAGTAGGGCAGGCGCCTCTTCTGAGGCAGAGGGAGGGAAAGCTGGCTGGCGGTGCCAGGAAGCGCCAGGTTCAAAGGCAAAATCGAAGGCTTCTTGTGAAAGGGGAGGGTGGCAAGGGAGAGCCACGGGGTGGCAGTCGTATCTATGTGACTGAGACGAGACTAGACGAGGCTCAGCAGGCCCTTCTCTGGAGGGAGGTGTCCGGCTGAGTGAGCCGTGGGAGCACCTCTGGATTTGGGGTGGGTCTGGCCAGGCCAGAACCCCTGGCTCTTGTTCTGGGCTGTGGGGGTTAGCGGGCGCAGCCCAGAGCAGTCAGTAGTAGGATGAGGGGAATGGGATTCGAGACTATGTTGTACACGGTGTGGAACTGAAGATGTTGAGCTGGAAGGGCGAGTTGAGCGCGGCATGTTGTGGAGGAAGCGGACACATGCAGAAGCGTTGCTGGGAACCAGGCCGAGCCCAGATGCAGAGCGACTGTGGAGACGGAATGGCCCCGGCCTGAGCGAGCTGTTGGGCACAGGGGCTGCCAGGCAGACCATGGGGGACGCCCGCCTCAGGAGATTCGTTTATGTTCGGCAGCTGTTGTTTGTGGTTTTGTTTTGCTACTCTGTTGATTTTTTAAAAAACATTCTATGGAAGTATATTAGGTCAAACCATGTGAAATTACTGTTTGGCCAATAAAAATGGCAGTTCTTTGTGGTTCAACCTAGGATGTACAGGAAATCATAAACACAGCTCAGTGGATTTTCACAAGTGAACACGCCCATGTAATCAGCCCCCCAGACGTGCCTTTGTGCTTCTTTCCAGCTCCTCCTCCTTGCCCATTTCTGATATCTTGGAGTAGTTTATACAAATAGAATCACGTTTGGCCCCTTTCACTCAACATTACATTTATGACATTCATCCATATGATTAGGCTTAGCAAAAGTTCCTTCATTCTCACTGCTGTGTAATTTCCACTGTGTGAATATTTTAATTGGTCAAGGATATTGTGGATGGGCAATCGCTTTCTTTCCATTGTTGGCTGTCACGAGGAGTGCTGCTTGCTGTAAATGTCCCTCTTCCTTGTCCTTTAGTGGACATGTGTATGGATTTCTGTTAGCTGTAGACCTAGGAATGGAATCGCTGTGATAGATGTGTCTCTTCAGCTCCCACCGAAGGTAGCAGTTTCTCCGCCCGCATTGTTTAGTGGGTGAAGTCCACTCAGTTCTTCAAGCAGAGCAGGAACCCACAGTGGAGGGCCCTGGGTAGTGCTGTGTGTGTACCGTGGAGCCAGGACTGTCTTCTACAGCTGTGGCCCAGAAGGGCTGTGGTCCAGAAGGGCAGCTTCTCGTGGGGACTGGGAGGAGAAAGCCCCCCCCCCCCAAAGGCAGAGAGAACAGGAGTATTTCCTCTGTAGGGGCCAAGCAGGGGTTTTGAGGACCTTGAGCCTTCCCTGGGCCTGGTTCTTATGCTGGCCACAGCCCCTACTTTGTAGAAGCCCCGGATGCTGGCACTCTTCTTTGGCCCTGCTGCTCTGCCATCCTGAGACTCAGTGAAAGGTATGGCTCTTTGCAGTCACATCCCAGAATGGGACCCCTGAGATGATCTGCAGGGTGTGGTCCCTGAGTGACAGATGCAGTTAAGAGTCTGGCTGCCCCAGCATTCATAGCCTTCAGTCACGTCTGGCCAGGAAGGGGCACAATGGCTAGGAATCATCTCAGGACATTGTTTTCTGGGGATCTGGGTGGGACCAGGGCAGGGAGAGTGATTGTCAGATGATGAGGGTTCAAACACACTTCACCTAACTACTTAAAAAGGAAGGAGGCAGCTCCTTTCCACTGGGGGTGGGCAGTGCCTGGGGGAGAGCACTACCGAGCCGGGTTCTCGCTGTTGGCAACTCCCATTTCTAGTCCTGCTACCTCAGCCTGCCTTTTGCTTTCCCCGGAATGGTACTGGTACCAGCCAGAGCACAGCCATCTTGCTGTGGGACGGGATCTGCCCTGAAGCCACTGCCAGACCACACTGAACACTGTGGCCTCTGCAGCCACAGGCATAGTACCTCCATGGCTTGCAGAATCTCAGACATCTTTTCTGACCTCAGATGCTTACAGGTCCTTGTTTGTGTGGTCCGATGAACCAATGGCTTGGGACTGTCTCTGAGAATCCCTACTTCAATTGGGCTCTCCCAGCAGACCTCCCGAGCCTTGTGCCCGCTGTCCCACCTCCAGTCCCTGCTCAGTGAAGCCAGAGCAAACATCTCCATAGAGTGAAAGTCACATCCTCCGTCAGTGTCAGGCACTCTGGTGTCAGAGCACATCACATCCACGCTGAGCCAGGGCACAGTGAAGTTCATTCTTTAGAGCTTCTGTTCTTCGCTGTAATTTCCCGCCTTTTGAGAACCCCACTCTATTCATAAAGGGAGGTAAAACATTGCACATTTAAGAGAGAGAAAGAGTATCATTGGGTGGCATTAACCAGAGCTACTGGAGATAACTATTGGCACTGGAACTGTTGATGTCCAGTTTATGCTCTGACTCCCTTTATGGGGCTGTCCCAGCAAGCACCGGGAGGAGTCCGGAAGCCACCTTCCCATCTGCCCCTCCTAGCCAGGAGGGGAGCATGCCTCCCTGTCCCTCTGCTTCTCTTCAGGCTGGGAGGAGGGTGCAGGGTGTGGCTCCTGACGCTGGGGTCCCTTATCTCCCTCGCAGGCATCAAACAGAAAGGCCCAGTGCTGAGCAGCAGCCTGATGCACTCTGAGTCGGAGCTGGACAGCGATGATGCCATCTTCACTTGGCCAGACAGAGAGAAGGGCAAGCTCCTGCATGGTCAGAATGGCTCTGTGCCCAACGGACAGACCCCGCTGAAGGCCAGGAGCCCACGAGAGGAGATCTTATAGCCAGCCACCTGGTCGTCTCCTCAGGGGAGGGTTGGCAGTGCCAGGGTCCAGAGTGTTGCCAGGATGGTTCTCACACCTCCCATTTCAGTGGGCAGCTGTTCCCCAGCATCTGCTGGTCACTACCCCCGTCATCCCCAACCGGAGCTGCTAGCACCTGCATCCAGAGACATTCTCCAGGAACCCTGAAAAAAGCTGTGAATGAAGAGGTTTCCTCTTTATACCCATCTGGTAGCCACCCCCTCCAAAATATCCTCACCTCAGGGCCTCATTTTTTGCAAACCCCTCCCTGTTCCGAGGGTGGACACAGCCAGCTCCGACAGCATTGTTCCTGTTCCCAGGGCACCTGTACAGCGACACCTGGCTGTGCCCCACATGCCTGGGTACAGAACCAAGTACCACCAGCCTCCTGACTGTAAGAGCCTGCTCCACATTTTGTTCTCTTCTTTGGGATGGAGCGGACGCCACGACCAGAGAAGTGGCGCCCCTTCTCCTCACGACAGTCAGCAGGCTGGTCATGCAGAAACGGAGTCAGGCCCAAGATTAGGGAGGACTGGCTGCTGTGTCAGAGCAGCTGGGTTGGACACAGGCTGCCTCCCCTTCTCCTGAACAGCGTTGGCTGCTTCAGGGCTCAGGCCACCAGCCCCTGTGCCTGGAGGGGACAGCCACAGCTAGACTGGAATATTATGGCATGAGCGCATGTGTGCGATTGTCCCGCCGTGTTCTCCTCTGTGTCCAACTGTCTAGTCTACTGTGTGTGTGTGCACACTGGAGTGTGTGTGCATCAGCTCCTTGTAGAGCTCTGAGCTGCTCACTCACGAGGCTACCTTGAATTGGAAAGACGTTCAGCTCCTTGGAACAGACTTCCTGATTCCCTCCAGCTGTTTCCTCAGCCATTGTGTCT
This sequence comes from Macrotus californicus, assembly GCA_007922815.1. NCBI lineage: Eukaryota > Metazoa > Chordata > Mammalia > Chiroptera > Phyllostomidae > Macrotus > Macrotus californicus. The sequence continues at coordinate 51,170 of VMDR010004839.1, forward strand.
GGTTGTTGAGGAATGGGAGCTTTGGGGGAGTGACTTTTTAAAGAGAAACTTACAGTTTATACTACTACACTACTGCCTGTTGTGAGATGATTAAACATGCTATTTAATTGTACCTGTGCCTGCTGAGTGTGTTTTGTGCTCTGTCACTGACCTGCACCGTGGGTGCAGCTACTTGTGCACCCCTGTGAGGTAATGGCCTCTAGCAGGGAAGTTACGGGAGTGGCATCAGCGCTGAGGCTGTTGGTGGACGACTGTGTCACTCCTGGGCCTGCTACCAGCTGCTCTGGCTTTCAGGGAGGGGTTTTCTGTCCTCTCTTCCACACCTACAGATCACCCTCACTCCAGGGCCTAACACCCCGCTGTGGGCCCTTGCTAGAAGGACACCAAAGAGAGGGCATCCTCACATTTCTGGAACCCCACTAGGTACTGTGTGCATAGAGGAAACTTACCAGGAAGCAAAACTCAAAACCCCTAGGACTGAAGGCTGCAGCCTTGGCCTTCCTGCTTGGGGAGAGACTGGTCCTTGTTCTCCCAGCTTCCCTTCGGTCTACCTGGTAAGTGGGAGGAACTGAAGAGGTGGTCACACACACTGAAGTGTTACTCTCTGAAAACAGGTATGGAAAGAAGGGTGAAATCGGGCCATCAGCCCCCAGAAGAGAGTTTCAGGAGCATGGATCGGGTCCCTGTACATTCTTTGGTTAAGCCCAGGCCACTGTTACAACCCCTTCCACTTACCTAACCCCCCCAGTTTGTGCTTGGTGGTGGTGGTGGTGACTACCCAGTTTCCAAGATTCCCAGCACTGGGGCTACGGCTGCCATTCCTGTGTTCCCCCCACCCCAACCTGCAGGAAGGAAGAACTTTCTGAGTTGTTCAGGTGTGACTTTGAAACGTATTTATCAGGCTTTTGGGGTCACAAGGGAAAAAAAGAAGTGAAGTTACCTCATGGGAAGGGCAGCTTCCCATCCAACTCTCAGTGTAGACCCAAACTACCCTTCAGATTTCCCTCCCTCCTCACGTCTCTGTGCATCAACACCGGTGGTTCCCATGAGGGCTGCTTAAAAGAATCAGCTGGGTAACTTTTAAACCGTGCTGATACGTGGAACCCACACCCAGGAGGTTTTGATTTTTGAACATTTAACCGATCTTTTATTAATTCCTCAGATAATTTGTGCGGCCAAACCATGCCCTTGACAAGGAGGGAATAACCCTTAGCAGCTCAGCTCTAAGACTTGCAGGCCAGTTGGGTTTGGCAGACAAAAAGGGGTAAGTACCCAGACACCCAGTACCTCTCCACCACCTCAGGGAGAGGCCCTCAGAGTCGGGTGTGGCAGAGGTCAACTGTTCACCAAACCAGGGTCCTTTTCAGGACACACAGCTCATCTACATCTCCATATCTCTGCACAGTATGGGCAGAAGAGAGGTCTCCCATCTTCAGCCCTGGCCCAGTGCATTTTCTGTGTGACTCCTGCTTCTGTCCTCTACCTGCTGGCCACAGCAGAGGAGCACTCGGGGAACACTGAGGCCATGGTGGAGACACCAGACAGAGGGAGCCTCACCCTGAACCACCACCTAGAAGGAACTGCCCTATCAGAATGGCTGTTGGATTGTTATGAGAGAAATAAATATTGTACTAGCCAGTGCATTAAAAAAAAAAAACTTAGGTTAAGATTATAGGCCCAGGCTCTCTACTGTCACAGGCCTCCCTGGGCTCAAGTTCATTGCCAGGGTTGACAACGATGCCTCAGCTCAGGCTCCCACAACAGCCGCTTCGGATGTCTGCCGCCCTAAGCAGCACAGCGGTACTGACAGCCATTTGGGGGGTGGGGGTAGAGCTGTGAAATCACAAACTTGCCTCCGTTGCCCCACACATCCCAGCACAGCCTGGGAGAGGCAGTGGAGACACCCCCCAAAGGAGCGGGGACAGCAGCCGTTAGTGAAGAGGAGGTAGCTCTGGGAGCTCACAAAACCCACTTCCTCATCCACCATGTTCCCCCACCACAGTGGGGGTGGTGCTCCTTAACAGAGGCGAGGAGGGAAATGTCGCAGTCCTCACGGAAGCAGTGCCACTGTTGTGACCCCGGAGGCACAAGTACGGCAGGTGAGAGGAAACAAACACTAGCGCTCTAACACCATCTACTGGAAAAGAAAAGGACCTAACAATCTGCCGAACTGATGAAAGCAAAACAGTGTTTAAACAAGAAAAGAGGCCACTGCCTCAAACGGAGAAATAATCCATCAAATACCATGACCAACCAAGGTAACCTGAGAATACAGAAAGGAAATGCAAAGCCTCCAGAAACCAAACTCAAAGTCATGGAAGACGGGAAGATGGTGTTTAAAATCAGAGAATTTAAGACTGCGGCTGTAAAGAAACTCGGCCAACAAGAAAGCTCAGGGAGGCAGTTCAACGAGCTCACGAAGAAAAGGAGCACTTTTACTGAGACTGAAACCATACCAAGAAACTCTGGAGCTGAGGAGAACTCAGTGAGTGTGATGAGTGACACATCAGAGAGCACTGGAAACAGAGCTCAGAGAAAACAATCTAGAAATGACCCAGGAGGGAGAACTAAGAATTTAAAATGAAGGAACTCTATGAAAACTACCTGATTACATTAGAAAGAGCAACATAAGGATAATACGCACACCAGAACAGACAAAGGAACAAAGAGCCCAGGCAAAGAGGTAACTGAAGAGAACGCTTTCCAAGCCTATGGAAAGAACTGCACTTTATAACAGAGGGAGTGAACATAACACCTAATTATATCAACGCAAAAAGACCACCTCCATGACACATTTTATTCAAACTGTCAAAAAGCAGTGACAAAGAATTCTCAAGGCAGCCCGGGAAAAAGGACTGATCTACAAAGGAAACCCTATTTGATTATTAGGCTTCACAGTAGAACATTATAAGACAGGAGCAAGTGAAAGGAAATACTCAAAATACAGAAAAAGCAGAACCATCAGCCAAGGATAATATATTCAGCCAATTTATTCTTTAGATATAAAGGAAAAATGAAGGCTTTATCAGGCAAAAGCTGAGAATTTACCTGGAAGACCTGAATTACAAGAATTGTTGAAAGGAGCACTTTTATTGGAAACAAAGAGAAAAGTACACAAAACCGAGTCACATGACTAACAGAAGCAGGAAACTGGCCATCTACCTATTCAGAACAGGACACTGAACACGTATAACAAAGGTAAAAGCAGGGGGAAATGGATGTGGGCATTAAAAAAATAACTACTATAATTTGGTAATGAATGCACAACATAAAAAAGGATAATTTGCGACCACAAAAATCATAAAAGAAAGGAGGAAAAGAACTTGAATGGCTATGAAGAATTTTATACAAACCTAATGGTAACCACAAAACAAAAACCCAGAGCTTAGATTCCAAACATGGAGAGGAAATGGAAGAAAAAGAATCACAGAAAAACCAGCAAACTAAAGCAGCAGAAACAATCACAAGGGGAATATGGAGATACAAAAGCAAAAAGACAAAAAGTCTGTGGTTTCATCAATAATCACCCTCACTCTAAGTGGACTAAAGTCACCAATCAAAAGGCGCAGAATAGTGGGATATATTTAAAAATAAATCCCAACAATATGTAGCTTGTGGGAGACAGTTCCAAAGAGAAACAAAGGCTCAAAGTGAAGGGACAGAAGATGATACTTTAAGCAAACGGCATCCAGAGAGAGAGAAAAACGGATGTAGCAGTACTTATATCAGACAAAATCCATTTCAAGAAAAAAGGTAACCAGAGACAAAGCCGGACATTCTATAATGATAAAGGGACAGCTCATCAACAAGACAGCAACACATAAATATATATGCACCCAACCTGATGAGAGCACCAAAATACATACGGTGATCTATTTACTCACAGACCTAAAAGGAAAAACTGATAAAAGTACAATTCAGCAGGGGACTTGAATACCCCACTGACAGCAATGACAGATCACCCTGACAGAAGTCAGTAAGGAAATAACAGCCTTAAATGACACATAAGACCAAACAGACTTAATTGATAGTCTAGAACTTTCCCTCAAAATGACAGAATACACATTCTCAAGTGCACAAGGAAAATTCTCAAGGATAAACCCTATGTTGGGGCACAAAACAAGTCTCAATATATTTACTTATTTTTAAAAGATTTTCTTTTCAGACAGAGGGGAAGGTAGGGAGAAAGAGCAGGAGAGAAACATCAATTTGTTGCCTCGAACACACCTCACACTGGGGACCTGGCCCGCATCCCAGGCTTGTGCCCTGACCAGGAATCAAACCAGCGACCCTTCAGTTCACAGGCCAATGTTCAATTCACTGAGCCACACCAGCCACGGCAAGTCTCAATATATTTAAGATGACATATAATTACAAACAAATTTTCTGACTACGAACGGTGGGAAACTGGAGATCAACCAGAAGAAGCAAGCCAGAAAAACCTCAAATATATGGAGAATAAACAACATGCTACTGAACAACTACTGGTTCAAAGAAGAAATGAGATCAAAAGATACAAAAAGACAAGTGAAAATGAAAATGCAATGTGCCAAAATTCTGGGGACGCAGCAAAAGCAGTACGAAGAGGAAAATTTGTAGCATTACAGGCCTGCCTCAAGAAGTAAGAAAAATCTCTAACACTAACCCTTAAAGAACTAGGAAAATGAAGCTCAAAGTCAGTAGAAGGAAATTTAAAAAATCAGAGCAGAAATAAATGAACTAGAGAACAAAAACAGAAAAAATTAATGAAACAAACAGCTGCTTCTTTCAAAAAATAAACAAAACTGACAAACCCCTGGCTAGATTCACTAAGGAAAACAGAAGACTCAAAAATCAAAGGAAAGAATACAAAGGCTTACACAGGAAAACTAAATGGAAGGCTATGTGCCTCCAGATTTGATGGCCTAGAAGACAAAGACAAATTCTTTGAAACATACAACCTTTAAGACTGAATCACGAGAACTGGAAAACCTAAATATACCAATCACTAGAGTAAGGAAAGAGAAACACTAGTCAAAAACCTTCACCCAAAACCAAAAATCCTGGACCAGATGGCTTCACTGGTGAATCCTACCAAACATTCAAAGATTTAATGCCCATGTTCCTCAACTTCAAAAAGAACTGAGGAGGAAGAATATTCCTGACTCATTTTACAAGGCCACCATTACCATGATACTAAAACCAGACAGTACGATACAAAGAAAAAACGTTACAGGCCAGTATCTCTGACGAACAAGAAGTAGA
>VMDR010004840.1:0-24608 GCA_007922815.1 Macrotus californicus
GATTCTTCTCGGTCATTTGAATTCCCATATAAATATTAGGATCATCTTGTCGATTTCTTTTTTTTAAAGGAGATTTTGGTAGGGATCACATTGAATCTGTAAGTTTGGGGACTATTGCCATCTTAATATTAAGTCTTCTGATCTATGCATATGGATATCTTTCCATTTACTTAGATCTTTAATTTCTTTCAACAATGTTCTATAGTTTTCAGAGTATAAGTTTTTCACGCATCAAATTTATTCCCAAGCATTTTTTTCTTTGTGATAATATAAATGAAATTATTTTCTTAATTTCATTGTTGGATTGTTCATTGATGGGATATAGAATCATTTGATTTTTTAAATTATATTTTATTATTTATGCTATTACAGTTGTCCCAGTTGCATCTTGCCACCCAGCCCCTCCTCCACCCCTCAGGCAATCCCCACACTGTTGTCCATGTCCATGGGTCATACATATATGTTCTTTGGCTACTCTGTTCCCTATGCTGTACTTTACATCCCCATGACTATTCTGTAAGTACCTATTTGTACTGCTTAATCCCTTTCACTTTTTTCACTCATCCACCCAACCCCCCTCCCATCTGGCAACCATCAAAACGTTCTCTGTATCAATGATGCTGTTTCTGGTCTGCTTGTTTGTTTATTTTGTTTTTTAGGTTCAATTGTTGATAGTTATGTACTTATTGCCATTTTATTGTTCATAGTTTTTATCTTTTTTTTCCTTAAAAAAAGACCCTTTAACATTTATTATAATACTGGTTTGGTGGTGATAAACTCCTTTAGCTTTTTCTTGTCTGGGAAACTTTTTATCTGCCCTTTGATTCTAAATGAGAGCTTTGCTGGGTAGAGTAATCTTGGTTGTAGGTCCTCGCTTTTCATCACTTTGAATATTTGTTGCCAACCCCTTTCAGCCTTCAAAGCTTCTTTTAAGAAATCAGCTGACAGTCTTATGGGAACTCCCCGGTAGGTAACTAACTGCTTTTCTTTTGCTGCTTGTAAGATTCTCTTTTTGTCTTTAACCCTTGGCATTTTAATTATGATGTGTCTTGGTGTGGGCCTCTTTGACTTCATCGTGTTTGAGACTCTCTGCACTTCCTGGACTTGTATGTCTATTTCTTTCACGAAGTTAGGCAACTTTTCTGTCATTATTTTTTCAAACAGGTTTTCAATTTCTTGCTCTCTCTCCTCCTTTCAGCACCCAATGATGTGAATGTTGAAATGCTTGAAGTTGTCCCAGAGGCTCCTTATACTACCCTAAGTTTTTTGGATTCCTTGCCTTCTTTCTGTTCTGATTAGTTGTTTTTTCTTCCTTATATTCCAAATCACTGATTCAATTCTTGGCTTCATCTACTCCACTGTTAGTTCCCCGTAAGTTGTTCATTTCAACTAGTATATCCTTCATTTCTGACTAGATTTTTTTTTTTATGTAGTTGAGGTCCTCACTGAGTTCCTTGAACATCCTTATAACCAATATTTTGAACTCTGCCTCTCATAGATTGCTTGTCTCCGTTTTGTTTAGTTTTTTTTTCTGGTGTTTTGATCTACTTTTTCATCTAGGCCCTGTCTCTTGTCTCCTCATTTTGGCAGCCTTCCTGTGTTTGTTTTAGGTATTAGGCAGAGCTGCTACATCTCCCAGGCTTGGTAGAGTAGCCTAATGTAGTAGGTGTCCTGTAGGGTCCAGTGGCACAGCCTCCCCTGTTACCCAAGCTGGGTATCCAAGGTATGCCACCATGTGAGCTGTGTACACTCTCCTGTTGTAGTTGAGCCTCGATTGCTGTTAGCACATCCAAGGTCAGCCACCAACTGTATTCTGTTCAGGGTCACACAGCATAAGCTACAAAGTGATCTGCAGTTGGCAGCTAATTGTACTGGGCTTGGAGGTGCCCAGGTGATGCCAAGCTGTGAACCAGGGCTGGCTGCTGCTAGTGCTGGGCCTGGGCAACTTAGCGAGAGGCATGGGACTTGCTGAAGCCAGATGCTACTTGTTTGTGGGAATTTAGGAAAATCTGATGCATGGGCTAAGATAAATCATTCATGTGGAAAAGCCACAGAAAACAGCTGGGGTGGGCCCGATAGTTGGGTGAGGCAGGGCCTCAGGAAATCACCATGGTGGGAAAACAGTGTCAGCCACGTTGATGGAGTCTCAGATATGGAGCCCACCTGTGGGCTCTGTGGCTCTCTGAGGGGAGGGCTTACAAAAAGAACAATGCCCTCTGCCAGCATTTCTGTCGGGGAGAAAGCTGTTTCATAGTTATTTCCCTGATGCTGGACAATTCAGTTCCTCCCTATATGTCTCTGATGCCTTTCAACCTGCTACTCCTGTGTGGAGCTCAGAGGGAGTAAGTGTGAGTCTGTGCATGGACCCTTTGAGAGGAACTGCCTGAGACTCCAGCACTTTCTGTCTTCCACAGCCTCAATCCCTATTGGTTTCTACAGCCAGAAGTTATGGGGACTTCTCTGCCTGGTTCCAGAACCCTGGGCTATGGAGCTTAGTGTGGGTCTGGGACCTCTTGCTCCTGAGATATCCCTCCTGATTTTTATCTGCCACACATGGGTGTGAGACCAGCCCATTCCCCATCTCTGTGCCTCCTGCCAATCTCTGTGTGGTTTCTTCTTTAATTCCATAGTTGTAGGATTCCATTCAGCTCAGTTTTTTATGGTTCTGAATGATGGTTGTTCTATAGCTTGGTTGTAATTTTGATGTGGTTGTGCAAGGAGGTGAGCTGTGTTTATTTGTGCTGCCATCTTGATTGGGAATACATTTGATTTTTGTGTATTGATCTTCTACCCTGTAACCTCACTGTATGTGTTTCTTATTTCTAATTTTTTAGAGGATTCCTTAGGACATTTTATACATAATGTTACATAATCTACAAATTTAGTTTTACTTCTTCCTTTCCAACATGAATGCCTCTGATTTCTTTTTCTTCCCTAATTTCCATGGCTGAAACTTCCAGTCCAATGTTGAATAGAAGTGGCAAGAGCAGACACCCTTGTCTTGTTCCTCTACTTTGGGGGAAGACAATTGGTGTTTTACCATTAAGGATTATATTAGCTGTGGGGGGTTTTATAGGTGCCCTTTATCAGGTCATGAAGTTCCCTTCTATTCCTAGTTTGCTAAATGGTTTTGGTTTTTTTTTAATATTTTATTTATTTATTTTTTAGAGAGGTGAAGAGAGGGAGAAAGGGAGAGAAACATCAATGTGTGGCCGTCCCCCGTGTGCCCCCCACCGGGGACCTGACCCACAATCCAGACACGTGCCCTGACCGGGAGTCAAACCAGTGACCCCCTAGTTTGCAGGCTGGCACTCAATCACTGGGCCACACCTGCCAGGGCTAAATGGTTTTATCATGAGTATTGGTTTTTGTCTTATGCTTTTTCTGTGAGTATTGAGATGACTATGTGGTTTTTGTCCTTTATTCTATTGATATGCTATATGTCATAGGCAGAATAATGCCCCTACTCAGAGACATCCATGTTCTCATGCCCAGAACCTGTGTCTATGTTATGCTATATAAGGTTTCAGGTGGAATTTAAAAGTGGCTTATCAGTTGACCTTAAAATCAAGAAATTATTCCTGATTATCCAAGTAGGTCCAATATAATCATAAGAGTCCTTAAAAGTACAGGAGGGAGGCAGAAGAAGGCAAATGCTAGAGATGAGAGCGTGAGAAGGATGCTGTCCAGTGCTGTCCACTTTGAATACGGAGGAATGCAAGGAATGTGGTGGACTCTAGAAGCTAGAAAAGTCAAGGAGGTGGGTTCTCCCCCAGAGCCTCCAAGAGGGAATGTTGACCTGCTAAAACCTGATTTTAGCCCAGTGACACCATTTTGGAATTCTGACTCCAAAACTCTACGATAATAAATTTGTGTTGGTTTAAGCCATCAGGGTGGTGGTAATACGGTCTGTTATATGAATTAATTTTTAGATGTTTAGTCAGTCTTGCATTCCTAAGATAAGTCCCAGTTGATCATGGCATATAATCTTTTTTACATGTTGCTAGATTTGGTTTGCTAGTGTTGTGCTCAAAATTTTTCAGTACATATTGATAACAGATACTGGTCTGTAGTTGTGTGTGTGTGTGTGTGTGTGTGTGTGGTGTGTCTTTGTCTGGCTTTGGTGTCAGGTTAATACTGGGAAGTGCCATTTCCTCTACTATGAGTACAGCCACTCTAGTTCTGCTATAGTTGTTATTTACATGATACGTTTGTCCATCCTTTTACTTTCAACCTATTAGAAACCTGTCTTTAATCTAGATTTCCTATATAACAGATTTCAGGTTGTTCTGTTCTAGTAACTGCTCCCTCCTCTAACATTTTTGGACATGTTGCAGCTTCCCCAGGTGCTTTACCATACCTGTTGGCTTTCTTTAATCCTGCTCTCTCCTTTGTAAATAGGTGTTTTATTAAACCCTGTTCAGACATCTCGCTTTAGTGTGTCATCTATTTCCTCACAAGAGCCTGTGAGAAAAGCCGTACACAGGTTGATAATGAAATTACTCCATTACTCTTTGGTGGAATTACAGAGAAAACAATATATGTTTTTTAAAGGTATTACTATGGTCCTGACTGATGTGGCTCCGTAGGTTGGGAGTCATTCTGCAAACGGAAAGGTCACAGGTTCAATTCCTTGTTAGGGCATGTGCCTGGGTGGCGGGCCATCTCCAGCTGGGGGTGTGCGAGAGGCAACTCACATGTCGATGTTTCCCCTTTCTCCCTCCCTTCCCATCTCTCTAAAAATAAATAAGTAAATACATTTAAAAAAATAAAAGTATTACTATGATATGTGCACTGCATCTAGTAATAGCAAGGGTTGCCATTAATTAAATGTATTTTTGGTTGTATACTATGCTTTTTGACCATATTTTACTGTTTATGCTATTATAATTGTCTCTGCCCTTTCTCCCTTTGCCCACCTCCACCAGCCGCTTTCCCCTCTCTCAGGACTTGTATACCATGGTCTCATTTAATCCTTTAACTAATCCTGTGAGATAGAATAGTTATCGTCATCCCCGGTCTATGCATGAGGACACGTGAAGTATCTCTGATTACTGTGAATTAATGTGTTGTCACTGTTTCCTTTTGTAGATCATTCACGAGAAGTCTTGGAGCAACTAGGAGGCCCCAACAAATTAAAGCAAGTGACATGGACTGTTTACTGATGCTCATCAAAGCTCTGCTCTCCCTACTATCAGGAAATGGTAGTCTTGGAGATTGACTTTCCAACACATAGTGTGGTTTGTGATTTACCAGACTCTTAAACGCTTTAATAGTGCTATTATTCTGTGTTTGTTTGATGAGTCATTGTTTTTGAATGGTAATCTTAGCATGCCTTCTGATGGGTTTGGGTGGTCAGGGGTGAGGGCAGTGTTTGTTTCTTAAATAACAACATTTGTAAATTACTTGTTTTCCCTGGAGATTTCCTTTTCCTACCTAGACACTTGAGCTTTTGTAAAAGAAATGCACCAATATGGATAACTTCTAAGTGAAGGTATTTCTAAAAGCATAATTACCTTTCTAGCTATTTTCTGGCTCCTACCTTCCTGATATATTTAAATGCCATTGGCCAAAAGCAAAGGTGAACAAAGGCCTGTAAATTCTTTACCAAATTTATTATTTCAACGAAACAAAGAAAAAGCATATTTAATGTCATAATCCATGACATTGTACCCTGTAGCCCTTCAGCATGTGAAATGTTACTGAGGCCCTTGTCTAGTCACTTATTCCACTGATTTTTAAGGCTCCTTTTTCTGAAAAGGGTTCCCAGACCCAATTCCAACATGTGCTGGGGGCAACAGAATCAGATTTTATTCTATTCTGGAGACAGAAGCAGTCCAGAGGTTAAGGGTTCAGTGCTACAAGACTGCCCCCTGCTGCCCTCCCCCACACACACACACACTTCAGACACCTGTTGTGGGTTGTTTGTTACCTGTGCTTCTGACCAACTGGCTACAAATTGGAGGTTCCAAGGACCCCTTCCTTGGGTTGGATTAATTTCCTAGAAGGACTCACAGAAGTCAGGAAAACCTGTTTACTCACTAGATTGCCAATTTGTTACAAAGAATAGTAAAGGCTAAGAATCAATAGCCTGAAGAGATACACAGGGAGAGGTCACAAAGGAGGCTTCTGTCCTCACGGAGCTTGGGCCCAGAGTGGTGACAGGTTGGAAGGCTTCCAGAAGCTTTCCAATCCCCCTCTTTGTGGTTTTTATTATTTTTATTTTTAATCTTCACCTGAGGATGTATTTATGGACATCAGAGAGAAATTGGAAGGGGGAGAGAGAGGAACATCATTGTGAGAGAGAAACATAGATCAGTTGCCTCCCGTAAGCACCCAGGGATCAAATCTGCAACCCAGGTGTGTGCCGTGGCCAGGGACCAAACCCACAACCTTTTGGTGTATGGGACGACACTCCAAGCAACTGAGCCACCCATCCAGGGCCTTGGGGATTTTTATGGAGGACTCATTACTTGGCAAGATTGAGTTATTCATTGATTATTGGCGATTGATTCAAACCCTAGTTGCTCTCACCTCCCCAGAAAATAGGTGTGGGACTGAAGGCTCCAACCCTCTACTCAAGGCCGGTTCATGGCAACCAGTCCCCATCCTTAGGTGCTTTGCAAAAGTCACATTCATTAATACAAACCCAGTTATGATAACAAGACACCCTTTCATCTTTATGGCTCTGTTTTCAGGAACTGAAAATAAGGGACCAAATTTATAATAAAAGATGTCATTGATCTTATTACAGGAAATTCCAAAGGTTTGGGCAGTATGAGCCAGGAATTGTGGATAAAGACCAAATATGTCTGAGAAATATATTTTGGACATCTGAAAAACCAAATATATATTTATATCTCACAATATCACATTTCCCAAATACTGCTCTCCATCTATGAACTTTCTCCCTCAAAAAGTGCATTCAGGAATGTGTAAGAACAAGTAAATACAAAAAACTACCCTTACAGAGGTTGTATCCTGAAGCTCTACTGGTTCCACACTGTGAAGTAAAGAGCACAGGTCTTACTTTTCAAATGAAATGTATTACTCTTCTACAATCACGAAATCCTCTGAAGTAGACTATGCTTAAACTACCCCCAAATTCAGCACTTCTTGTGCTGTGAGCCTGTCAGTGGTACTTTCTTAAAGATTTCCTATTTTAACTATGATATAGGAAAAAAACAAGGAAAGTATGTTATGGTAAATTTCTTACACTGTTTACAGGAAGGATTTACATATTCAGCTCTATTTAGTGTCCTTACTGTTCATGACTTATAAATGTGGTATGTTTATAGTGTGCAGATAGATATATATCCACACTAATATAGTAGGTATATAGATATATAATGCACTACCAGGCCACATTTTATACTTAACTTGTAACATATACAGTGGTGGTGTTTACGGCAGTTTTCAATTAGAGAATAGAAAACACAGAACATACAATCAGTACAAAACTACAAGACCCAGAGGTAAAAACTAGGTCTCCCTCCCACCCTAGTCCACCAGTTATCTGGTGGCCTCTCAGAAGACAACCACCATTACCAGTTTCTAATTTATCTTTCCAGGGTATTCTATGTATACTGCAAGCAAATGTGTATTTTATACACACACGTACAGACTCAAAAAGATTCTGGAGGCTTTGCTAGAAAAAAAATGACAGATATATTCAAGGGTCTTAGAGTTTGCAAACTGGAAATACAGCTAGGCAAAAACCCAGAAGTATTCCGAAGAAGAAAAGTTAAAGGTTCTTACAGTAAAAGCCATGTTCTCATTCTCAGCCGTAGGAGTGGTCCAGGGTGGTTACCAGCCAACATCAGAGGTCTGGATGATGGATGCCAGGGAGTCTGGTGGATGGGCACCAGGAGGGCTGGGCACATCCCGAGTCCTTTAGGGGTAGCTGGGGGGTTATTCAAAGGTAAATAAATGTCTGGGCATTGACATGGGCCTGGAAAGTTCAAAAGTTTAAGTTCCCAGGGTAATTAAGACAAGAAAAAAAATCATTTCCGTATGCCTCAAACTTCATAATGTTAATAATTTAGCAGCTTGGTTAAAGTGACTCCATTTTGTATTTTCCCTATCTTCATTCTTTTCCTCAATATATACGTACATCTTTTTTACACAGTGGAATACTACACACATTCTGCTTCACATTATTTCTCACTTACATCATAGTGTTTTTTATTGATACATAGGATCCTGAAAACCTGGGACATGTAGCGGGGGCAGAACCAATTTCTAAGAGGCATAAGGTGTCAGTACAGAGTAGGTAGGAAATTTTAACATCTTTTTTTATCCGTGGTTGTCAGATTCAGGCCCTATTATGTACTAAATACTATGTTCTTCTACATTTTGCATTTTGTTTGTTTAATTAAATAACACATCATATAGTTGTCCTTAACTCTAGAAACAGACTCTGCTACAATATCAAATTCTCTCCACAACTTAAATTACATGTTGCTACCAGTTGTGTATTGCCTTCTATAATTATATTCTTAGAGCAGTAAAACTAGAAAAATTTACAGATACAGATTTATATATTTGGCATAATGCAGAACTGGTTGCATGACAAACACTGACAAAACTTTAAACCTTCATATTTCGAAAACAACACTTGCCATTTAATAGGAACTGCATTCTTCAAACTGGAGAGACTTTTAGGGGAAAACCCAAACATAGCTACATCCAGACTTGGAAGCAGGTGGACAACTCAAGGCTGGAATTCCCACACTGTGCTTGTTGTCAGTCCATTGTTTTCCTGCCTCGTAGGTTCTGGAAGTGAATATTCTACCACTTTGTGCAGCTGATGCTGAATGCTGTGTCCTCTGAACTGAGGTCGGCCAGGGTCTCCAATCAGTACTTGAGTTCTGTGGGTCCAAAAGCAGTCCTTCAGCCATCGATGAAGACTGTCTGCAAGGTCTTCATCGTAAAACATATCTCCAAGCACAATGAGGTCCCACTTATCTTGTTCCAAATCCAAAACGTTTTTGGTTAAAATGGGGAAAGGATCCAGTTGGTTCAATTCACAATTTAGTGTGATAGCCATTCCTGCAACTTTAAAAAAGCACATGATAAATGGGTATATACTAGGCTGTTTTAATTCCCTATTGATTAATTTAAGTATCTATAATTTAGAAAATCTCCTAACAATGTTTCTTCCCCTTTTGTTGAAAGGTGTTTTTAGGTAAGGAAGCCTAAAGTGTATGCCAATGTAAGCCACTTACTGAGATTTTCAAATATATGAATGGATACCCCACATACAAAACAAACAACACAATATACCTGGAAATGGGGTTTTAAGGAACATTTGCCGATCTCAATAACCACAAGGGCTGATTTGTTACAGGAGACAGGGAAACAAGCCTTGCACTTGAGCGAGGTGGTAAGTTAAAACTGGGTCCCCTGTATGAGGATCTTCAAGGACTAGATCCTCAGTGAAAGGGAAGACTGGGAGGGAATCAGATAAAATTAAAACTTACCTGTCTCAGCTTGGCTTCTAATGGAACAAAATCACCCTCAAAGACACAGACCCATCCTCACTGGGGTTTGTGATCAAGTAAACTCAACTATATTTCAATAAATTCCTAGCCCAGGAAGTAACAGCAAGTGTTCTCAGGTTGCTATCACTTGGAGATATCTGACACACAAATACAAATCTTTGTGGGGAAAAATGCACTGTCAACTTATGCCTCACAGAATTCCCACAGATAATGTCCCGCTGATCGTAAGTTCACAATATCGCATCATAAAATGCACATGGGTACAAGCTATCATGTTGAGGCATCTGTAGACATTTATCCTGGAAGGAAAAAAGGATGAGCTCTACATAGTTTCAAATATGAAATCCTTACTAGGGTCTATGTCGTTGGCCAAGATCCTGGATGCCCCACTCATCTGAGCAGCAATAGCTGTAGCTCCACATCCACTCCCAAGATCTAACACAGATTTCCCTCTGACAACATCGGGATTATCCAAAAGATACCTAAATTAGGAAGAAAGGGGAAAACATTATCAAAGAGATGGGAGAAACTCAGTAAGAGCTGTCCAAAAAAATTACTTCTTTGGGTTCAGTGGACAAAGAAATAGTGGAACTTAGCAGAAGAATTGGGTCCAACCTTGGCAAGTTCGGTCTAACTAGAATGAGATAAAATGTTGACCTTAAGAGCTAGACAAAGGTGGCAGACAGAGGACCCAGTCATTTGATTTCTCTTCAGCAGGTGTGAAGAGCAGGTCCACACCACAGACTGATCAGGCTCTTCAAGTCAACTGTTTAAAACTAGTGAGCATTTACTATGATCCAGAAACTTCCAAGAACCAAGAATACAGACTGGCGAAACACTACCATAATCAGGACTCAGTACACTACATCCAAAATCCACCATCTCTCCCTTTTTTTTCTTTTCATCCTCACCCAAGGATATATATTGATTGATTTTAGGGAGAGAGAGAGGGAGAAACCCTGGTGTGATAGAGAAGCATCGATCAGCTACCTCCCATGTGCACTCCAGCCTGGGATCAAACCTGCAACCTGGGTATGTGCCCTGACCGGAGATGGAACCCACAACCTTTTTGGTGGACAGGACGATGCTCCAACCAGCTGACCCACCAAGCCAAGGCCCACCATCTCCTTTTGATTGTTCATCGGAGTGGTTTTACCTACTGCTTGAATTGTCTTACAATGACCTCTCTAGTAAGGTACCATCAAAGTCCAGTTCAACCAAAGAATTTAGATCGCGGCTAAGTAGTTACCAAACAAGTGAAGATGAGTGGGGAAACACTGAAATACTGGATTTCAACTGACAGTTGATCTTAGTTTTGGAATAATAAAGGACAAGCAGGACTATAGCAAAGTAGTGGCATACATGCCACATCTAAAGGGACGGCTGCTACCCCTCTTCTGCTAATTGTTGCCACACAGAAATCCCATGTTATCAGAGATTATTCCTGTTTCTCAAATCAATGCATAATTTTGTTGGCAACTGATTTTTTCAAAAGTTTTCAAGTGTGCTGAGACACTGGAGCTGATGTGTTGAACTAAGAACATGCAGGTGAGGGCCTGCCAGGCACCGGAACAGCAGGTAGCGAGCGCCCTCTGCATGCAAAGCTTCCACTTTAGGAAGGTGAAGACCATGGGGGCGTTTTGATTGAAGGCACAGTTTCAAAACACCCACAAAGGAAACAGAATCACAAGATTTGTTACTTCCAGATCCCAGAAGCAAGGAGGAACAATGAGCTGGGGGAAGAGCAGTCCTCTGTCCCGGGTGACTTGGGGCAGAGGTCGCTAACTCTTCAAGGGCTTAGCTCTTAAGTGGTTATTTGAAAGGGTACCCTGGGAAAGGCAAAGCAGGAACTTCAAGCAGGCAACCTGAACTCATGTCCTCATAAAAATGCCCAGACTCGCGGTTTAAGCAGGGTTATCACATTGTAAAACGCCTAGGCAGCAACTTTTTTTTTATCACAATAAGTAAAAGCCAAACAAAATACACTTGTGGGTCACCAGTTTGTATTCCCTGATTCAGGCAGTCTCTTAAGAAATTTGATTGTATATTTGGAGGTGATAAACTAACTTTAATAGAAAACAGTCACTTAAAATGTCAGTACTTTTTAAATATGATGTGAGCAGTAAAGCTTGAAAATTTGGCAACACAACAGTCAGAGAACTGATATTGTTTGATACCACCTGAAAAGCTTCCCAGCCCTCAGGTAGTCTCCAAAAAGCTGTGTTTGCATTTGTTTTGCATGTAAAACTACACAGCCCTGGCCCAGTCGGTGGGAGCATCGCCCTCCACACCAGAAGGTTGCAGGTTCGGTCCCTCCTCGGAGTACATACAGGAGGCAACCAATCAGTGTTTCTCTCTCTCAAATCAATAAACGTACTTTTAAATGTTTAAAATATCCACAGCATTAACTCCTGTGAAAGAGAAGTCCTCACCCTTTTTGTTTCACGGCTCTGTAGCCTCAAGGCCTAAAGGGAGGAAATCATTACCAGTCTAAGAGCAAAGGCTAGAGGAGAGCTGAGAGTTCCTGCCTTTGTTTCAGTGGCTGTGTTTTCACTAAAAGCACAGTGTGAGTGTGTGAGAAAATGTCCTGAAGACCTTCACAGCGTGGAGAGCTGGAGGGAGGGAGCTTAAAAACGCAGACGCCAGTCGTGAGGTCACCCGAGCTGTCAATAAACCACTAGAGGATTCCCTTGAGCCCATTCGTTCACTCACATCTCTTGTTCTTTGGGAAACTGAGAAGAGGCCATGATGGACGGGCTGTGAGACTCAGGGAGCAACATTTACAGGATGAAACTGGGATTGCTGAAGGACTGGAGCTGTAGGTTCCATCTGGGAGCTCTGCCCTGGCCGTACAATAGGAACCATGAACCTGAGAACCGTGTAAGGTCTGCATATTTATAGCTGTCTCCAGCCTTCACAGTTGACCCTAGGATTTCTCTTGGGGAAAGATCTGTATTGGGATAAATACTTTGATAAGTTTGGAGTAAACCTATGTAACAAAGCAAACCACAAAAAAAAAAAAAGCTTAAGCTTCTCTAAATGAAGAAAACAAGAGGAATGTTGGGTTTTTCTCTGTTTCTTTGTGAGGGGCAGAGAGAATGCAGAGTTGGAAGGTGCTGAAAAGAGAGAGGTACTATCCTTGAAGCTTCCCATTTCAGTTAGGGCAGTACCTAGATAGGGCTTGGCCTCCTGGCCAGTAGATCGCCCAGTAGGGATCGCTGTGGGGCCACAGGTCAGCTCTTTCCCACCAGAACTTGCATCTGGGGGTCAAAAGCCGCAACTGGATTTCGGGGGTGAGACTGCCACTGCTAGTGACTTCAGTGTTCTCCTCCAGGAACGCTCTCATCTCAGGGTCCAAAGAGCTTCCCGTGCCTCTCCAGGGGCAGTGGCCCCAGGGAAACGAGGAAAGACCACTGCTTCGCAGGGCCTTCAGAAAGACACCACCGCGGGTCCCTGAAAACAGCGCGGATGCTCTCCAACCTGGGCTCAAAGCCATCAGTCCTTTTCCAAAACACGGATTCTGTCACTGGTGTTGATAAGAGCTGTTCCTTATGGGCAGAGTACCTGATGTCAACTGGAATCTCTAAAAACAGAAACAGTGCTGAAAATGCCATGGCTTACAACACTTCTAAATCCTATTACATAGTAAGAAAATATTACAGTATAAACTTTGTAGCAGATGAGCCACAAGAACAAGTTCATTTTAGATCAAAGCATTGGTGCATCCATTTAGGAAACTCCAATCACTTAAAAGCATGCCTTTTCACAACAGAATGCTTTTAGTATAATTTCAAACAACAAATAGGCAAGCATTTGATTTTGAGAGAAATCTTCAGAAACAATGCTTGTTATATAAGATAAGGTGTACCTTTAAAGTTCTTTTATACATTTAATCACTTACCTTTAAGCAGGCACGGTGCTTGGCAACTGTGAACAAAATAAAAGTCTGGGAAGCTTAGATTCTAGTGCTGGGATAGAGCGCTTAACAGGCAAACACAGTTTTTGCCTTTGTGAAGTCGAGCCGAGAGGTGTGGAGGCTGACAAACCATAGTTTTCTGTAGGCAGAGGTATCTAGATTTCACTGACCCCACTCCATTTCAGTAATGATTGTCATAGCGTAAAACATCTATGTAAACAGGATTCAGGTTTTTCCCTTAAAAAAAACACTTTGTGGATTTCATTGTAATAAAAGATTATCAACTCCCAAATCTCTTTCTATAAATATATGTGATGATTCATCTTTACCAAGCCTGGGTTGAAAAGACTTGTTCTAAAAGAAAAACACCTTGAGAAGAAGTAGGAATGAGGAACAGCAGTTGAAACACAAATTATACGTACAGTTGTTAGGGACCTCTGGTCTGTTCTGCCTGAATGTTTTTAAACAGTCTTATAGCCACTTAAGTATTTAGAGTAGGGGCCCACATCAAACGCCTGCCCGGAGGCAGACTGGTGATAAGTGAGTGGTGCAGGCTGATTGCAGGGTAACAGGCCCAGGGGAGACTGCTTGTAGGAGAGGCAACCCATCAATGTTTCTCATCTCGTTTCTCTCCCTGTCTCCTTTCCTCCCCCCCACCTCTCTTAAAACCAACATCTGGGCAGGACACGATGCCTCCAGGCCACCTCAGTGGGTGTTAGTTATGCCATGTTCATGCCCTGCGAGTAGCCTGGGTCTCTGCGCCTGCCACCCCATTGGCCTAATTGTTAGGTGATCATGGTTTTGGACACCTTGTCCTCTAGACGGACGTCTGCCCCGCCCACCCAGCACCAATCGGATATGAATACGTGCTTATGTGGTTAACTGATCAGGAAATAAGACGGGATAAAATGGGTGAATTCCAAAAATGTTTGTGACCAGGTATTCCCCCCAGGGAGGTCAGGAATCAATCTTAAAGGGACGGGCACAGTCTTCCTTTTCGCCTTACCTGGCTTTGCTAACACCGCCCTGGGAAGCTAAAGCACAGGACGTGTCTGTCACTCGCCCTTGCGCGTGTTTTCGCGCATTTTTTTTTTTTACCACTGTGCGTGGGTCCCTCTCCCCAAGCTAGACACTGGCGCGGAGCAGAGCGGGCGGCAGGGGGACCGCGGGCAGCAGGCTCCGCCCTCCTTCCCGGCAGCGCTTTCTCCAGCCTTTCCAGCGCTTTCTTAAAGGGGCAGGGAGGGGTGAAACCAGAGGGCGCCCTGACCTGGCTTTGTAAGGAGACGTCAAGTTCTGATCTCTAAAATATTCATTATTAAGCCATTTATAACGCTTGGTGCTAATCACACTTCCAGGCCCTGGGCATAGAATGGTTTACAACATAGAGTATGCACTCTTTATGATGCTTACATTGAAGTGCAACTAAACCATAATGTAAGCCTCCCTTCTATAATTAATGCTAATAAATGTACAGTCTAAACCTTTTTGCAGCTTAAATCAGTCAAGTTCTGGACCCAGATGTCCACCTTCCAACCAGACTCATATATCCCACTGGCCCCTCAACTTAACATATTCCAAAATTAACTCACCATTTGAAACCTGCTCACCAATGTGCCAAAGGGGGGAAAAAATCTTAAACCAAGAGCCAGGCAAACCATGTTTTTACTTTTAACATGGTAGTTTGGCAGCTGCCTGTTCAACACTAAAGCTTGTTGCTTGGGTTCTCTGCTTCTGCCTTCTTTAGAGATGGAGTTTCTGCTGCTTCTGTAAACTGGAACCTTGTAAACGGGAATGAAACTGGTATTCCTATGAGCAGTGCAAGGTGCAACCCCATCATCGGCTTCTTAGACAAATACAGCGTATTTATTTCTGATAGGCTTCATGCCTGGCATTTCATAGTATTCTGCTCTCCATTTCCTCTGTAATTACTAGTATGGTATTTCTATGCCTGTGAATAAAACTATAGTCATTAATTTACTAGCTGCTTTTTTTTATTAACTGCTTATGTCAACCTTTGTCTTCTCAACTATAACTCATCAATTCCATACACTCACCAATTCTCTTGCAAACAATAAACTGTAATACACGTCCAAGATCAATTTGTCTAAGAATTGGTTTTAACCAGCCAGTGTTGTAACCCAGTGAATGGCAAGAACATCCCAATCATCACCCAAGAAACTGGAGAGAGGAGGCAGGTATAACATTTCTACAAAAGAGGGTTTCCAGTGAAAATTTTGATGACATCACTGAAGATGAATTAATAATGTAAAGACACCTTATCCAAAACTTGGAACTAGGCTAAAGAGATTGCTACATCCTGTCCTTCTCTTCCTAGTTTTAGATTTTAGCTTTGATTCACTTCTTTCCAACCCCCCCCCCACACACACACACATACACACATACATACACACACCATTGCCCATTGCCTTATTTCTGCCTAATAAGAGCTTGCCTGAGTTCCTCTAACTGGGCTCTCTCTCCAATCCTGCCTTCTTCTAACCCACTCTTTATACTGCAGCTCAAATGGTCTTTTCTGAAATTTACATTCTTATAGTTCAGAAAAGGCCTTACATTCCTATAGTCCCAGATAAGCCAGAAAAACAGACACTTCCATTTTCTGGTATTGTCTGGTGTTAAATGTTGCTGTTTTTTAATTGAAAGAAATTTTTAATTGCTTTTATCAAAATTGACCTAAATGCAACCAAGCAGACTTACCATCTGATAGCAATTTGAACTGTATCTGACCTGTGATAGTGGTGGCCCAGAATGAATCACCCCAAGGTGTGCCTCTGTGGTATGCAGATTGTTTTGAGCTAAAGGTAACTTTAGCCACAGGCTCAAGAGAAACTTCTTAACTACCTAGAAGAATTTGAATTAGAGGCCTTGTCCATAAGAGATTATCAGAGATCATTTATTTTGACTCATCTATAGGGCAGGCAAACATTTACTAAAGGTCTGCTGTTCATATTCTGCAGTGACCTTTTGAAACCCCCAAGGCCCCTTGCATCATCCCTAGCTCAGGATGTCTTATGTACCCATCTTCCCTTTCTGTCTCTGAACCTCCGTGCATGTTGGGTAGAGACCCATCTGTTATATATGCACAGTTACATATGACTCTGTTCATATGTGAAGTTCCCATTCTTATGTATGTATTAAATTGTTATTTTCTTTTGCTAACCTGTCTCATGAAGAACCCTGAGTGGAAAGGAAAGTTCTTCCCCACATGATTTTTGTTCAGAGGGCCAGCTCTCTGAAAACAGGCAAGTGCAAGTAAAAAAAAATTCTTTCATACTCAAATTTGTCTTTAAATGTTTTTTTTTTAATTTTTATTAGCTGTATGACCTCAGGTACATTATTAAACCTCCCTACTTGGGCACAATAGTTCTTTTGACCTGAAGGCAGCTGAGTTCCTGACATCCCTCATCTGCCTAAAGCAGGGCCTCCCAGGTGAAGTCAGTTGTCACAATCCTCATTTCCAGGAGCAACTCTTATCTTCTTGACTTGAAAAGTAGACACCGCACCAAACAGACACCTTCTCCCATCTATTCTCTCCATCTATTCTCCCATCTGTCTTTTCCTCCAGTCATCTTTCCAAAAAGTCATCCCCATACATGCCCTTTCTCCCCTTCCCCATTACCTACTAAATTAGGTGTCTAAGGCCCAAATTCTAACCACCCCTTTGAGCTACCCATCACTGAATTCTCCCGCATGTATGTATGTTCCACGTGTAAATTCTGGTTTTTCCCTCATTGATCTGTCTTTCGACAGTGTAATTGACGTGTCCCAGACACCGAACATATGAGGGTAGAGGAAACTTTCCTCCCCTACAGAGTCAGTTTTCTTGTCTGTGAAGTGTTGATGATAATAATGATAATGTGTTAGAGAATTTAATAAGACAAAAGTAACATGCTTAGCACAAGGTAATGGCATATAGTAAATGCTTGGTAAGTGCACTATTACTTTGATTATTAATAGTGAAAGTATGGAGATAGTGTTAGTTAAGGGACAAGACTGGAGGCTGAAGATGAAGTTCTGAGCTAAAAGGATCAGACCTGAGTTTGAGAAAAATAGTTAAGCTGCAGGAGGCAAATAGTTTGGAGAGAGGCAGGACCGAAGACAGGAGACCACAAGTTTGAGGATATCATGACAATCCCAGCAATAATGAGGATTAGAATGAAGGCAATCGCAGCAGGGATGGAAAAACTGGACACCTGTGAAAATGATTCAGGAGAAGCTACTAGCAGGAATTGCAGGCTGATTAATATGCTTGCTTAGCCATAACAACAGACAACCTAAGGGCAATATGTCAGTTTTGATTTCTCAGCCCACCTGTGCTCTTAATCACCTCGCTATCTGATCATGTCCCCCCTTCTTTAAACTCCACCCTGGCTCCCCAGGCCTTCAATATCAAAGCCAAATTCCTGATTACCGTTTCCCAGTCTCTAATTGATCAGTGCCTACTTATCTATCCCGTCTTGTTTCTAAACCCTCTTCTTCTCTACAATTTGCTTTCCTTGCACAGGACCCGTTCTCTCACCCTAAGCCTCGCTTAAGGTGCCACCACCACCACACACACACCCCTCCTCACTGTCCCTAATCACCTCCTTATCCTTCAGGGTGCAACTCGGGCCGCAGGTCCTCTGAAAAGCCTTCTGCAACACCCACATTGATCTTGACATGTTCTTAGCTTGCTATGGGTATCGTCAAGAAGGGTCTCGGGCAGAACTGTCTGTCATTGCCTGGCTCCTGGCCTGGACTTACAGACCATCTAACTTCTTTACCTTCTGGCATAATTGGACACTTGCATTCTGTTCAATGAAAGAAAAAGCAGATAAATGAGTAGATTAACAAATATCACATATCAGTGTCTCATTTTAAAACGTTAACAGCTTTACTGAGTTATAACGGACATACAATAAACTTCACAAATGTAAAGTGTGTAATTGAATGTTTTGATATGTGTGTACACTCACGAGATCATCACCAGTATCAAAGCAGAGAACAGATTTAGGATGCCTGTTGTCCCTTCCTACAATCCTTCCCCATGTTCCCCCGTGCACAAGCAGCCACTGATCTGCTTTCTCTCACTACAGATGAATTTGCATTTTACAGATTTTTTTTTTGAAAAAAATTTTTTTAAATATATTTTATTGATTATGCTATTACAGTTGCCCATTTCCCCCTCTTTATTCCCCTCTGCCCTGCATACCCCCTCCCACCCACACTCCCCCTCCTTAGTTCATGTCCATGGGTCACATATATGAGTTCTTTGGCTTCTACGTTTCCTATACTATTCTTAACCTCCCCCTGTCTATCTTCTACCTACCATTTATGCTTCTTATTCCCTGTACCTTTTCCCCCTCTCTCCCCACCCACTCCCCTGATGATAACCCTCCGTGTGATCTCCATTTCTATGATTCTGTTCCTGTTCTAGTTGTTTGCTTTGTTTGTTTTTGTTTTTGTTTTAGGTTCGGTTGTTAATAACTTTGAGTTTGTTGTCATTTTACTGTTTGTATTTTTTATCTTCTTTTTCTTAGATAAATCCCTTTAACATCTCATATAAGGGCTTGGCTATGATGAACTCCTTTAACTTGACCTTATCTGGGAAGCGCTTTATCTGCCCTTCCATTCTAAATAATAGCTTTGCTGATAGAGTATTCTTGGATGTAGGTCCTTGCCTTTCATGACTTGGAATACGTCTTTCCAGCCCCTTCTTGCCTGCAAGGTTTCTTTTGAGAAATCAGCTGACAGTCTTATGGGTACTCCTTTGTACATTATTGTCTCCTTCTCTCTTGCTGCTTTTAAGATTCTTTATCTTTAATCTTGGGTAATGTAATTATAAGGTGCCTTGGTGTGTTCCTCCTTGGGTCCAACTTCTTTGGGACTCTCTGAGCTTCCTAGACTCCCTGGAATTCTATTTCCTTTGCCAGATGGGGGAAGTTCTCCTTCATTATTTGTTCAAATAAGTTTTCAATTTCTTTCTCTTCCTCCTCTCCTTCTCACACCCCTATGATTTGGATGTTGGAACATTTAAAGATGTCCTGGAGGTTCCTAAGCCTCTCTTCATTTTTTTTTTTAAATTCTTGTTTCTTCATTGTGTCTGATTGAATGTTTCTTCTTTCCTTCTGGTCCACACCATTGATTTGAGTCCTGGATTCCTTCCTGTCACTGTTGGTTCCCTGTACATTTTCCTTTATTTCACTTAGCATAAGCTTCATTTCACTTAGCGTAGGCTTCATTTGTTCATCTAATTTGCGACCATATTCAACCAATCCTGTGAGCATCCTGATTACCAGTGTTTTGAACTGTGCATCTGATAGGTTGGCTATCTCTTCGGCACTTAGTTGTATTTTTTTCTGGAGCTTTGATTTCTTCTTTCATTTGGGCCATTTTTTTTGTCTTGGTGCACCTGTTAGATAGTAAGGGGCGGAGCCTTAGGTGTTCACCAGGGCAGGGCAACCATGTGGCTGTGTCGTGATGCTGTATGTGGGGGAGGGTCCGAGAGGGAGCAGTGCCGCTTGCTCCACTCTGCCAGTTTTCAGTCACTTCCCCCACTACCCACAATCAAATTGGGCCCTTCTGGTGCTGATTCCCTGGTGAGTGGGCTTGTGTGCACACTAGGACCCTGTGGGTCTCTCCAACGAGCTCTCCTGTGAGGCTGGGAGTTTCTCCCATTGCCGCCACCTCAGCCCCCACAGGTGTTTTCACTCAGAGGTTTGAGGCTTTATTTCCCCTGGCTGGAACTCTGGGTTGCGTGGTCTATCTTGCTCCTCAGTTGTTCCTCCCGGTTTATCTGCACATGAACGTGGGATCGCCCAGTCCTCCAGCCGCCACCTCACCCTGACTGCCTTACCGTGAGTCCTCTCCGCCCGGCTGCCCATCTCCGCCCCTCCTACCTGTCTGGATGAATGTTTCTTCTTTAACTCCTTGGTTGTCAGACTTCCATACAGTTTGATTTTCTGCCAGTTCTGGTTGTTTTTTGTTTTTCAATTTGTTGTTGTCCTTCTTTTGGTTGTGTGAGGAGGCACAATGTGTCTACCTATGCCTCTATCTTGGCCAGAAGTCTGCATTTTACAGATTTTTATACAAATGCAGTCATTCAGCATCTACTCTTTTTGTCTTTTCTTTCACTCAGCATGGTTATTTTGAGATTCATCCATGTAGTTTATGCATCAATAGCTCATTCCTTTTAATTGCTAAGTAGTGTTCTATTATATGTATATATAAAATTGTTCATCCATTTACCTACTGATGGGTGTTTGGGTTTTTCTGGGTTCTGCTGTTGTTGTTACATATAAAGCTATTGCAACTAAAGCTGGTATAGACATATGAATTCAAGTCTTTGTATAGACCTCTGCTTTAGTTTCCATCAGGTGAATGTGTAGGAGTGGAGTGGCAAGATTATATGGTCATGTGATCAACTACAAACTTTACCCCAAATGGTTGTCATTTTACATTCCTCCATCAGTGTAACTGAATTCCAGTTCCTCCACATCCTCACCAACACTTATTTTTGTCTTTTTTTTTTTATTATAGACATCTTAGTAGACATGAAACTGTATCTCAGATATCTCATCTGGTTTTAATTTGCATTTCCCCAATGACTGACAACTTTTGAGCATTTTTCCATGGACTCCTTTGCTATCCATCCATCTTTTATTCAAATTGTGTCTCATTTTATTTAATTTTTTTTAATTGTATTTATTTGTTTAGAGGGGAAGGGAGGGAGAAAGAGAGGAAGAGAAACATGGCTGTACAAGAGAAATATCAGTCAGTTTTCTCTCACTTACTCTCAGGTAGGGACTGGGTCTGCCACCCCAGTACATGCCCTGACTGGGAATCAAACCAGCGACTTTGTGGTTCACAGACCAGTGCTCAATCCACTGAGCCATGCCAGCCAGGGCAAATTGTGCATCATTTTAAATCCAAAATGTTGCATTATTTCTCCAATCTTACATAATTCAGGTTCATTAAATATAAGGACTTTGCCCTGGCTGGTGTGGCTCAGTGGATTGAGTGCAGGCCTGTGAACCAAAGGGTAACCTGTTCGATTCCCAGTCAGGGCACATTCCTGGGTTTGTAGTCCAGGTCTCCGGTAAGGGGGCACGTGAGAGGCAACCACACATTGATATTTCTTTCACTCTCTTTTTCCCCTCCCTTCCCTTCTCTCTAAAAATAAATGAACAAAATCTTTAAAATAAATAAACAGATATAAGGGCTCTATTTTTCCTAAGCTCTAGAACAATTCAATGAAACTAATGAAATTATCTGGAATAATGAGAAAAAAATAATTTTCCTTACCTCTTTTGGAGACTATTATTTATAAACATAATATATCATTTATAAATGGCTACAAATATAAATTCTAAATAAAATTGTAAATATATTCCTAATAAAATATTGCCACTTCAGTTAGTTTTCAAATCAGCATGGGGCGGCAAACAACAGATAAACTGCACCCAAGCAAACCTGACTTGCCATGCAATCCCAGAACGTGTTTCTCTTCAGACTTTTGAATCACTTGTGGTTTTGAGGTTTTTAGAGCTTCAGCTTCCTGCTAGCTTTTTCTCTCAACCAAACTGCCTTTGCGACAAATCTGTAGCACCGTGCCTGTGTGATTTTTGTACTTTCCTTTTATTGGTTCCTTACCTACTATGTGAGGTTAACAATCCTCTAGTTAGTCACTAGGCAAACTTCTAAACACAAGTTCCTAAGTCATGCCTAAAAATGCTGATTGCTGGCTCTTTGAGATCAGTTTGCTATAAAAGATATTTAGCTCCCACTGAGGACTGAAACCTTCAATGAACTAAAGCTATAGTGCCATCTAGTGATAGTTTAGCTTAGTATTGTCCAGGAGTATCTGTAAAATGGTTTAAAAAAGTGGACTTCCAGGCAGGATGGTACTGTAGGCAGACCTGGCTTGCCTCTTCGCATAACCACTTCAAAATTACAACTAAAATATAGAACAACCATCACTCAAAACCATCAGAAATCAAGTTGAATGGAAGTCTGACAACTACAGAATTAAAGAAGTCACATCCATCCAGACTGGTGGGAGGCATGCAGATGCAGAATGGACTGGTCCTTCACCCACTTGTGGTGGATAAAAATTCAGGAGGGATATCTCAGGAGCAAGGAGTTCCAGCCCCACACCAGGCCTCTCAGCCCAGGGTTCCAGTACCAGGAAGATCAGTCCCCACAACTTCTGGCTTCAAAAACCAGCAGAGATTGAGTCAGTGGGAGAAACTTCTGGAGGCCCAAACAGTTCCTCTTAAAGAACCCACACATGGACTCACCTACTCAGACTCACTCCCTCTGAGTTCCAGCACTGGAGTGGTAGCCTGAAGGGCACCACTAGTATATGGGGAGAAACTGGAGTGTCTGAAACTGGAGTATCAAGGAGAATAGAAGCCATTGTCCCTTTTCTAAATCCTCCCCCTACAGAGCAGGCAAGCTGGTGCCACATCTGAGACTCCATCAACCTGGCTAAAACTATTTGACCTGCCTTGGAGATCCCCAAAGACTCTGCCTCGCACAACCTAAGGGCTGACCCAACCTGCTTTTCCATATGTATGGCTGGTCTTGGCTCCTGCTTCATGAGGTCTTAAATCATGTCAAACAAGCAACAGCTGGCCTCAGTGAGCCTCAGGCCCAGAACTAACAGCATCCAGCCTAGATCCACAGCTTGGCTTTGCCTGGGAATCTCCATGCCCAGCACAAGTAGCAGCCATCTCAAATTGCTTTATACCTCAGGCAGGGTGGCCCTGGGAAAAACACAGGTAGGAGTTGACCTTGGCCTGCACGAGCCAGGAAACCCCAGGGTCAGCACACCCAGTGGACAGCTACAGACCATATCGGAGTACCACCACCCTGCCCCTGAACAGCTGATCCTCAATGGAGAGTGGAGGTTGGTGGTCAGTGGTCACAGCCAGTCCTTGCAGCTGACTAGCCTGGGTAAATCCCTCCTCTGATCTGCCAACAGCAACCCAAGTTCAACTAAAAGAGGAGCATGTACTCTGCCCACACAATGGGCACACCTTGAGTACCCAGCTTGGGTGATAGGGGAGGCTGTGCCACTGGACCCTAGAGGACACCTACCACATGAGGCCACACTACTAAGACACAGCTCTACCTAATACATGGAAACAAACACAGGGAGGCTGCCAAAATGAGGAGACAAAGAAACATGGCCCAAATGAAAAAAGAGATCAAAACACCAGAAAAAGCTAAATGAAATGGAGATAAGCAATCTATCAGATGCAGAGTTCAAAACACTGGCTATAAGGATGCTCAAAGAACTTAGTGAGGACCTCAACAGCATAAGAATGATCCAGTCAGAAATGAAGGATACACTAATTGAAGTAAAGTACAATTTATGGGAAAATGACAGTAGAGTAGATGAGGCCGAGAATCAAATCAATGACATGGAACATCATATCATAGATTTGATATGTGATTTGATACGATGGAACATGTGTTTTGCTTTCTTTCAAGGAAGTAAAAAACAACCAATCAGAACAAGAAGAAGAAAAAGAATCCAAAAGAAATGAGGATAGTATAAGCAGCCTCTGGGTCAACTTCAACTATTCCAACATTCGCATCTAGGTGTGCCAGAAGGAAAAGAAAAAAAGCAAGAAATTGGAAATCTGCTTGAAAAAAGTAATGACAAAAACTTCCCTTATTTGGTGAAGGAAATAGACATACAAGTCCAGGAAGCACATAGAGTCCCAAACAAGATGGATGCAAAGAGGCCCACTCCAAGGCATCATAATGAAAGATTAAAGATAAAGGGAGAATCTTAAAAACAACAAGAGAAAAGCAGTTAGTTACCTACAGGGGAGTTCCCATAAGAACATCAGCTGATTTCTCAAAAGAAACTTTGCAGGCTAGCAGGGACTGGCAAGAAATATGCAAAGTCAGGAAAAGCAGGAACCTACACCCAAGATTGCTCTACCCAGCAAAGCTATCATTTAGAATTGAAGGGCAGATAAAGAGCTTCCCAGACAAGAAAAAACTAAAGGAATTCTTCATCACCAAATCATTATTATATGAAAAGCTAAAGGGGCTTATTTAAGAAAAAGAAGATCAAAACTATGAATAATAAAATGGCAAAAAAAACAACAACATATCTATGAACAATTGAATTTAAAAAGCAAACTAAGCAAACAAGAAGAACAGAGACAGAATCA
>VMDR010004840.1:24708-56539 GCA_007922815.1 Macrotus californicus
GAATTGCCTGAGGGATTGGAGATTGCTGGGTGGAGGTGGGACAAAAGGGGAAAAACCAGAACAATTGTAATAGCATAATCAACAAAATATAAAAACACAAAAAAATTAAAAAGCCAAACTAAAAATAAAAGTGAAACTGTAAAATAGATTTAGTGACATGTAAAGAACAAAGATTCTCACCCTTAATGTAACCACAAACTGGCATACTTGTTTTTCTTTAAATTTGTATATTTTTAATTACCAATTACATTCAATATTATTTTGTATTAGTTTCAGGTGCACAGAGGAATGCTTGTTTTTAAGATACGGTGTAAATGCTTATCGCTGATAATAGTTAAGGCCTGATGGTATCATTCATGACATTCTCTGTCTGTCTCTGTCTCTCTCTCACACACACACAAACACACACACACACACACACACACACACACACACTCCACAATTAATCCACCAGCCAAACTTTCACTGTATATTCAGAATCGCCCACTGCTCACCACCTACCTGCCTCCCTCTACAAGCCACCATCACCTCAGCCTGCATCACTGTAATAGGCTCCTAACTAACCCCTGTGTTTCCACCCTGCTCCCTGTGGTCTACTCTCAACAGAAAAACCAGAGGGATCCTTCTAAAAGGAAGGCAGGTCTTGCCAATCCTCCACTGGAAAAACCTCCAACTGCACTCATCACATCTCTGACTTCCACTCCTACTCTTTTCCCCCTGACGATAACTTTTCAAACACTCTGCACCCACCGTCTTATTGTTTCGCGAACACATCTGGCTGTTTCCTGCTTCAGAGGGTTTTACACTTGGCTATATACGGCCAGCCTCAACGGTCTTTCCTCAGATGCACGCACAACGAGACCCCTCATCCCCTTTAATTTTGTCCAAGGCTTTTTCTGCATCGACCGAGATGACCATGTGGTATTTTCCCCTTCCTTCTGTTACTATGCTGATGAATTTTCATGTGTTGAATCATCCTTGCCTCCCAGGAATAATTCCACTTAGTCATGATGTACAACCCTTTTAACATGCTGCTGAATTTGGTTTTCTGGTATTTGACTGCAGATTTTACCCCTCGTCTCCTTTAAGCATTTGTTCAAATGCTACAATCTCAACAAGGTCTGGCCACATTATTTAAAGTTTCAACCCTCCCTTTCCCTGCTTTGCTTTTCTCCACAGACCTTCATTGCTTGTTCGCCTATTGAACGCTCATGAGGAGAGGGACTTGCCCTAAGGATAGGGATTTATTTCCTTTTTTTTCTTGTGATGTCTATTTGCATATACTGAAATGCAAAGATCTTAAGTGATTTGTCTAATGAGAGTTTTGATAAATGTATGCATGTTTGTAACTCACACTTACAGAGCTACAGAATGTTCCTTTTGCTCCAGAAAGATCCTCCCCGCCCACTCCCCACCACCCATCCACCCACCTCCCCCAGGCAAGCACTGTTCTGATTTCTATCACCATAGGTTAGTTTTACTTGTTCTAGAGTTTCATGCAAAGGAACTCTACAGTGTGTACTCTTGTATCTGGCTTCTTTTGCTCTGCGTAATGGTTTTGAAATTCAGCCATGTTGTTGCTTCTGTGGGTACTCCTTGTTGTTATGCAGTGGTATTCCATTGTCTGAACATTCTTTACCCTACCTATTTTTCTGTTCATTGACATTTGTGTTGTTTTCACATTGGGACCATTACAAATAAAGCTATCAGGCTGCTGTGAACATTCTGGTAGAGCTCATATGTTTTCACGTCTCTTGGGAAAATAGCAAGGAGTGAAATCTCGAGGCTGGAGGGTAGGTATATGTTTAACTTCGTAAGAAACCGCCCAACAGTTTCAGAATGGTTCACCATGTTAACATTTCCACCCGCTGAGTGCCACATCATAAACTCTGGCGCCAGGCACTTCAAATTCAGCCATTCTAGTGGGTATGGGGTGGTATCTCATTGTGGGTTGTTGTTGTTGTTTTTTAAGATTTTATTTATTTATTTTTAGAGATGGGGAAGGAGAAAGAGAGGGAGAGAAACATCAATGTGTGGTCGCCTCTTGCATGTCCCCTAATGGGGACCTGGCCCACAACCCAGGCATGTGTCCTGACTGGGAATCAAACTGGCGACCCGTTGATTTGCAGGCTGGCACTCAACCACTGAGCCACATCAGCTGGGGCTCATTGCGGTTTTTGATTTGCCTTTCCCTATGACTTATTTCCACATGCTATTGAAGGCTGGGCTATTATCCATTTTATTGCTTTGTTTCCTATACATTAGAACAAAGTAATGCTCATACTAAGAGACCAATGAATATTTGTTGAATGAATGAATGAATGAATGAATAATTTAATCTAAAATAAATAAATTAGAATGAATCTAAGGTTATTAACCCTTGACAACACAGAGAACACTCTCTCTGACTTAAATTTTGAAATCTTTCTTGAGAGGGAAAGAAAGAATACTTTAGGAATGCTATTAAACCCAGTTCAGATTTTCCCATTCTGAACTGATATCTCACTGATAGTCATAGTAATTAGAACTTATCAGAGATGTGAAGTACAGCATAGTGAAGATAGTCAATAATATTGTAATAACTCTGTGTGGTGACAGATGGGTTAGGAAGGACAACTTTAACAGTTATAGAAATGCCTAACCATGATGCTGTACACCTGACACAAATATAATATTGAATGTCAACTATAATTAAAATACTAAAAAATGAAATAAAAAAACTTTCCCTGGTCAGTGTGGCTCAGTGGTTGGGCATCTTCCTACAAACATAAGCCACTGATTCAATTCCCGGTCAGGGCACAAGCCCAGGCTGTGGTTTGGTCCCCGGTTGGGGCGTGTCCAGGAGGCAACCGATCAATGTTTCTCTTTTGTCTGCCTCTCCTTCTCCCTCCCATCCCCTCTCTCTAAAAATAAATAAATAAAATCTTTAAATTTTTTTTTTGAAAATAAAAGGACTTACCATAATTCTTTCCTAAAAATTTGTTTAGAATTTTCAAAAAAAAAGTTATGCCCTCATGGCTGTGTGGTACATTCAAGCATCATCAATCTTTTATAGCTTGGGGATAAAAATCATGTGAGAACTTTTAATAAAATGTATGTAACTGATGAGAAAGTATTCTTGGGCTTTTATTTTCTCCATGAGCACTTACTTCATATGCTCAGAACTCTTAAAGCACAGTGACTGACGAGGGCACGCTTCGGCGGAAAACTCTGAGTTGTTTAGCGTTCACCCTCTGGGTCACCTGACTCTGACTCTCGGGGAACTGTTTTACAGTTTTGTGAATTGTAGCGAGCTAATAGCAGTCCTACATGAATCCTGACTATCAGCAGGCACATTCTGTCCTGTCCAAAGCCCTTCTCTCCTGCTCTGTAGAAAAAGAAGCTACTTTTGCTCCATCTACCAATTCATTTCCATATTCCTGATCTGCAAATGAATCTGTTGGCATCTTCTTTGAACTGGCTGTACCAGCTTACCAGGGTCAAAAGGAAATTCAGAGAGCTTCACTTGCTGTGAATATTATATTGATGAAGATACACATTTGACAAACTGGGAGACTTCAAAACCAAAGGCAGTAAGAAGTTCATCTTCCAGCAATTACAGCCCAGTTTATAAAGCAGGAATGAAGAAGTTCACTGTTTTCTATTGTGATTGGTTACTAGACTCTGAAATTCCTCTTAGAGTGGTCTCATGGAGACAGAACAGCAAGAAGCTAGGAAAATTCCTTCGCAAGTGGAATAGGTAATCTGAGACACATAGCTGAAGACAATGGCCTAGCAATTTGCAGCCTGGTGCAAATGGTCACCAGGGCAGAAGGCCCTGACTGCTTGGCCAGGGGCAAAACTGGGAAAACAAGGACCTTGCCCCCAGGGTAACCTTTCCTCCCAGGAGATAACATGGAGTCCTCAGTTGTATTTCAGCTCCAGGCCCAGAAAAGCAGCAAAACCAGGTGGGCAACACCAAGACCAACTGCGGTGACCAATCAGAAAAGGCCATGACCCTAAAAGAGCAAACCTGGAGAACTGATGAATATTCTACTGCAACTCTCTCCTGAGACCTCCCCGAGGATTCCTGCCTGTGAGACAGAGAAAAGCCTGAAGACAAAGGACCTAGCACGTCTGAGCTCTCCCTCTGGGCAACAGCTGGTGCCATTCCTTTCTTCTTCCCCCACTTCTTTCTCTACCGGCACACACCTAAATGTCAAGGCAATGGGGCAGCTGGCAGCTTGTCCTAGGCTAATCTGAACCTGCCCTCAAATCCTTCTTTTCTCTGACTTCCCAGTGAGCTAAGGCAGCCCCACCTAGGCTCTCCTGTTGCTTCTTCTATGCTAAGCCCTTCCTTGTTTCACTGTCCCCAGCTTTAATAAACATACCCTCATAGTCACTTGTGCTCGCGTTATGAAATCTCCCCTACCCAAAGACAAAAACCCACACACTACAGCTGGCCCCAGGCAGACCCACTCAGGGCCTGACCCCTTGTCTGATGACAGCATTCCATAAGCTCCTTGTTCATGGCTGATTGGCTAGGAAGCTGCATGGTCACGCTGACTTGAAGAAAGCTGAAGATTTTTTGGTTAAGGTCAGAGTGACCATTTTGGGGAAATTGGGACAGGTGACATTTGGGTTTTGTGGCTGTGGATGATTGGCTTATAGGTACAACAAACTGTGACCTCCACTTCAGTTGTTCACCCTGGTTTCCTCATTAATGTGGTTTTTAAAATGATTTTTTTTTTTAGAGAGAGAGAGAGAGAAACATCAACTTGTTGTTCCACTTATGTACGCATTCATTGACTGCTTCCTGTATGTGCCCCCAACTAGAGATAGAACCTGTTAGGTAGGAGTCGCTCAAGAAACCAGACAGACCCAGCGAGCTAAGGAGCAGGGTTTATTAACGGGGACTAAGAGGGAAAGTGGAGCCAACCACAGGAGGTTGGGGAGCCAAGCAAGGGAGGTTAGGACTCGCTCAGTTGTTCTTACGACAGGGTTGATAAGTGCAAAAACCCACGGAGGGTAACTGGTTGGGGTGTCAGAGTCTGATTGGCTAGAGCTGGGTGCTGGGCGTCATTTCTGCTGACTATTGTTCTTGCTACATCTTGTCAGGCTCAAGTTAAAGCTGCATCCTGTTATGCCAGATAGGCTGACCCCAGACCCCAATCTTAGCCGGGCATCTGTTTGTCCCGGGGAGGGTCGGCAGGCATTTTCCCAGGCAGGCATTTTCCCAGGCTACAGTTCCCCACGGTACAGTTTTCCCACCCGGCAATTTTCCATCCCTCCTAGGCCTACCTAGGTCTGTCAGAACCCACACCACCAGCAAATCAGGGCAACGCTCTAACCAACTGAACTACCTGGCCAGGGCTCCTCATTAACGAGTTTTTAAAAATCTTTAACACATGTTTATTTCTCATGTACATGGGAGTAATGATTTCACCCTTTAATTAACTAATTAATAAATTAACTAATTCTCTGATTGATAAGCCTTATTAGAAGAATAGATAGAAGAAGCCTTATTAATTAAGTTCTAAATTTGGAAGCTGGTATGCCTAGATACATTATTAAGAGAGAGAGGATTTTTAATAGCCAGAATTCGTGTTATTGTCTCCTCCCCACACTGCCACATACACACACTTACCTATTGATCAAGCTGATTGCCCTGTGAGTAGATAAGTGATTGGAAACTTGGTCTTCTGTAGGCATGGCTTCTTGTATCTTTTAAAAGCAAAATTCTTTAGGATAGACTAGCTCTAGAATACATTTTCTATGCTTCAAAATATATTTTAAATGTGGCTTGTGACAGAAAGGAGCTATTCTTAGAAACAAAAAAAAAATTGTTATCTTCTCCCCAACAATTTCCTATTGAGACACTGATTACCCAGACAATACCCAGACAATAACCACAGAACTCTGATCCACAATGTTTGCAGCAAGGAGGCCCAGAAAGCAAAGCACAACCTCGCAGCAATTCGCTCAAAGCACTCAGAGGAGGTCAGCGACTGCCAGCTTCCCTAATACTTGCCCCACTTCCAACTCAGGACCAAGCAGAGAAAGCAAGATATGTCCCCCAAACAACCTCCTAAGACACCCTGCTTCTAGTAAGCACGGCTACTTCCCGCACCACAAACCTCCAATCACAGCTTACCTGGAGGTGTGTGTGTGTGTGTGTCCCCAAGTCTCTGCCAAATGTAAGTGACGCTGGCCAACCCCCTCGCTGCCATGCAAAGCCCGAACACATCACTTGTCCACTCCTATTTGGACGCTCTTCATTTCTTCTCACAACATTCTACATTTTTTTCCCTAGAGAATTATGAGACTTATTTGAAGAATTTATTCTTGCCCCGGAGGAAACACTTGGAAAACTGCAGATTCCTTTGTTCCCCACAAAGATCAGAAAGGGATTAGAAATTCTTTACCTAGATGACTGATATAAACTCATACAGACAAAAATCTAGGACAGCAAACAAGAGAGGTGAATTCCAAAGCCAGTCATTTTTGTTTTAAATAAATGGAGTATTACAAATAAAACATGAAAAGTGAACTTGTTTTTAATTTTCAATGGAAAAAAAAATGTTCCTCGTTCCCTGTTGCCAGTCTTAGAGCTGAAAGGGACCTGACCCCGGCCAAACTCCTTGTTATTTACAGAAGCCAAGATTAAGATCTAGGGAGACAGAGTGGTCTGCCAAAGAGCTATTGGGACCCCAAGGATAGCCTGAGTGTCATAGACCATGACCCCTTCCTAGCAGCTTCAAATCAGCATACACCTTAAGGAGAAACAATGTGCAAATACAGTCTCAAGACATGTCCCCAACATTCCTTCCAGCTATATCGCAGCCCCTAAAGTCTGACTCCCAAAACTTGTTTACTCCCACTTCAGTTTTCTTTCCAAAGCATCACTTCACCTTTGACTGTTCCCAACTTTCTCATCAACAAAAAACTGCTTTGCAGGTGCAATATGACCCAGAACCCAAGAAGGCCTGGTGGGCTCCTCTTCACGGGTGCCTTGGGCTGCCCCTCTGAAGCGAGCCCGCACCTGTCCTGCACTGGGAACCAGATTTGAGATACCTGCACCTCTTGGTACCCCATGATGGTGTTCCATACACTTCTCATACACACCCATCACCTCTCAGAAACGGGATAAAAGTCAGGTGCAGGTTCAGGTCAGGATGATGCCCCAGGGTCTGCGTTTCTCACAGGCTCCCAGGGAAGGCAGGGCTGTCAGTGGGTATCATCTGAAACGAGTTTTTAAGTTACACAAGCACATCCCCCACTGCGTGTTCAGGTGCAGAATCTTCAGAGCGGAATCTCGGAGCTGTCATTTTGAAAGCTCCAGGTGCTGGTGTTGTTTACAGACGCAGTTTTAGAGCAATGTATTCCCAGCTCCGCTGGTGGCAAGAAACACCTAAGCCACTTGATTAAATTCCAATTCCTGGGCCCTCGCTGGGAGACACTGACTGAGTAGGTTTGGGATGGAACCCTGGAATCTATTTTACAAGGAACGGGTATGACTAGCAGTCCCAAGATCTGGCAGACAATGGCCCTTAAACACAATTTGAAAGCCATTCTGTTCTGCATTCCAGCTCTAAGAGGCCTTCATTCTTGTGCTCATTTGACGTCATTTGGAATGATCTCCAGGACTTGATAAACTGCTCTGTTTCTTTATCTTCGTCTTAATCAGACTTTCAGATGGTGATTCAGGAGGGACCCCTCAGGCAACTGCCACTGAAGTTAAATACCTCTGGTGGTTCCTCAAGTTAATACTTACTCTTTCCATTTTCTCTAAGGACTGCGCACATTTAGGGCAGCTAAGGCCATGGTGACAGAACCGTAGAGAGTTCCTTAATTACTTTCCAGTGAACTGGGTTCCCTTATCACTACACAGATGAGGAGGGTTTTCCCCGAGTGGGAAACAAACTGAGGTTCTCTGCTACCGTCAGAGCAGTTGTTTTACAAGAGAAGGCTCCTACCCAGCCAGAAGACAAAGGAAGAGTAGTAAGAGCATACTTACAACCTCACGAGGAAGAAGACGAATTACATCCATTTGCAGAGGCTTGCAAAGGATGTAAGGATTTTGGTTCATATCAATGTTTTATCTTCACACTTTTCCCAGGACTGTGATTCAGA
Organism: Macrotus californicus; assembly: GCA_007922815.1. Taxonomy (NCBI): domain Eukaryota; kingdom Metazoa; phylum Chordata; class Mammalia; order Chiroptera; family Phyllostomidae; genus Macrotus; species Macrotus californicus. The sequence continues at coordinate 32,821 of VMDR010004840.1, forward strand.
CAGATGGATCATATTCCAGAGATATCCTCTGAACCCGTAAGGAAGATTTTTCACAAAGGCCTGTTAAAAGACTTTGTTATAATTTTTTTTAAATATACTTTCTTGGTCTTTGTCCCGATTCAGTTTGTCCCTTCACCCTGAATGGCAAAATTGGGGCAAACAGGGATGTGAATATATTGCTAGTGATGGTGCGGCCCCTGGTTCCGTGACCTACCCTATATGCGTCAGTGTGCACCAGGGGAGGCTCTTGCTAACTGTTGCTGTCTGCCTTGCAGACCAGCACAAGGGCCAAGCCTAACATCCCTTCCAAAGGTGGGAAAGCCTGGGTGCATGTAGAGAGGAAGAGGAAGAGTAGCTGAGGGTAAAGGAGTGAATAAATAAGTTATGAAAAAAAAAGAGATTCCAATATTACATTAATACCTCAAAAGAGACCCAGTTTATTATATTATCCCTTAAATAATATACAATTATTATATTATTATGAAAATATAATATTATATTATCTCTTAGCTCAGTTTATCAGGTGCCTGAAACCGGGAAGCCATATATTTTTGAGGCCATTTCTGATGAGATCGAATAGCATCCTGTGAACCTGAGTGGCTTCGCCCTGAGAGTCCTCTTCACAGAATAAGGATGACAGTCTGGGCTAATTATTAATGGCTAATAGTAATGTGTTAGGACCCTCAGACCTGTGGTATATTTAAAAATATATATTTGGTCTTTGTCCCTAGTTCCTGGCACAAAATTTCTAAAACCTTCCTGGGTGACAGGTGTATCTTCTATTATTTATAACAAGTCTTTTTCAACCATTCCTGAGTTTAGGTTAATGAGGCAACTGACTTTACGGAGCACGCCAGTGCCTTTTCCCTCCCCCTGCTTTGCTACCTGAGCAACAGACTCTAACAAACCTTCTCAGATTTTTGTAAAAGCCAAAAATGTTGCAGAGAACGAAGGCGAATGCACCGTAGACACTTTCCTTTGCTGACGACACCCACATTTGTGACGTGAAGAGCTGTATGCATAGTGGTATTGCTCCCCATTAGAGAAGTTCAAGAAAAGGAATGTATTTTGGATAGAAGGTGTAAATTTGAGTTTATGATGAGTTTGATTTAACTATGGGACTATGGGATTATACACTTCTGGAGTTCAAGATAGTTCTGAGGTGCACATTGTGTAGACAGTCTGTAGGGTGACCCATCACCCTGATTTCCCTGGGATGGGGGGTGGGGTTCTTTACATGTGGGGTTCTCAGTGATGAAGAACCAGTAGTGTCCCAGGCAGAGCAGGACAGCTGGTCACCCTAGTGCAGGCCTGGGGCCCAAGAGAGAGACCTGGGTAAGAAACATCATTTGGTAGCACCAGGAAGTGAATGATGACGGGGAAGAGGATGGAACCACCCGAGAAGACTGTGGTATGAAGACAACACTGCCACAGAAGGAACCTGAGGAACACTGACACAATGAAAAGGGAGATAAATGAAAACCTTTCCTTTTTAGTGAAAATTTTTTTAAATGAATTCTTTTAGATTTTCAATGAAATTCTTTTGTAATAACACTTCACTTAAAGCACACATACAATTGTCCAAAAATATGTCTTGATACTCTTACATTAATAGGTATGAGTAATGCCGCCACCTGCATGTTATTATGATGGCTGTGATGTCAGCAGGTGACAAAATCTCCAGCCCCATCGGAATTTCCCACCCACTGCTGTGTGTGTGTGGTCACTGACGAAGACATCATTATTACAGCGGCACATGACTGAACTGCATTGCACATCCTCGATATAAAGCAGCTCATTTAACCTGCACAGCAACCTGTGCCCCCTCAGTTCCAGGACGGAAAGGAAACATTAATGTCATCCACTCAAGGGCTCAATTTTCTCTGCAACACCTGAAGATCGCTAGGCTCCTGTCTGTTGAATCATACCTGCTTCTGAGAGGTGGGGGGACGGGCAGCACTTCACAAAGTCTGTCCCCAACCGTCAGCCCACAGTGACCCTCAGGAGCTAGAAGAACATCAGGAAAAATATCACTAATATCCTACAGGTACTAAGTGCTGCTTATATTTGCAGAGGCATAAAAATGTTATCCAGGAGAGCTTAGTCTCTTTTCTCCCCCTGCACTCAGCCTATTTCTATCAATTATTTTTTCACATGCCAGAAGTACAGGAAGGGAATCCAGGGGAAAATAAAACAATATTTATCGACTGTGATTGTGTGGCAGGCTCGTTATTCACATTATCTCATTTACTTCTGGCAATAATATTGTAAGGTGGATTATTATTCTCAGCTTCAATGCAGTAAATAGAAACTAAGGCCAAACAGCCTAGTAACTAACTTGCCTAATCCACACAGGCCTGGCAGTAGCAGAACCTGGATGCTGAGGCAGGTTCGTCCGGCTCAAGACTTCCCTCTGCAATGTGCCCCCTGCACTTTATCTTTCCATTGTCCTTTCCATTGGTACTCTCTAGTTACAGCAAAATCATTCTGCTGCAACAGCCTACTTGGACAGCCGCTGGCTGCAAAAGGCACTACCTTGCACATTAGCAGCTGTGCCAGGAAGGAGGCAAGCAGACCCCAACATGTTAGAGGCAGCACCCAGGATCTCCCGCCATCCCTGCTCCCACCCCAGCCTGTAGCGAAAGACTCCAAGGAAAGGGAGACCCAAGAATGTTGGCCTCCTCCTTTTGGGTCTGCTACTTTAACAAGAGTTCACATCACGCACAGTGTCACTGGCCCCACTCTACATTTTGTAGTGGGAGACTGCTGATAGGATGGGCAGGACCAGGACAAAGCAGGTACCTCAGGTGTAAGGTGCCCCTTGACCGAGCCAAGTTCTGCTGCAGGCTGCATGCACTGTCTCCCTCCCAGCCGGCAGCCCGGTGGGCTAGGGGGCCTCCCTATGCCAGTGCTCCAAGCCACGCTGCAGCCCGTTTGATTGCATCAGCATTTATGGTGCTGATATTTTTGGTTCACAGGCTGGCACTCCATCCACTGAGCCACATCAGCCATGGCTGATGTTTTTCACATTTGCTAAGGAATGTCCTTCGGGGCATGTTGGGGAACATAGAAACCTTGTGCGTGATGGACAATGATCACCATTAGAGGCAGGTATTCCCAATTAGCTCAGCTGTCAATGACTATGGAGAATCAGGTAGGCGCTGACATGGTGGGAGAAACAGAAATGAGTAAGACTTGGTGCTTACCTTCAAGGGGCTTTAATATGAATCTCGGTAGTTCACTGAGACTTCACAACATGCCTATGTTACACAATGAATTCTGTAAAACAGCAGAGCACAGTGGCTCCAAATTAAAACTGCCCCACCACTTAACAGCTCTACAGGCTTGATTAAGGGACAACCTCTCTGTGCTTCCACGTCCTTGTGTGTAAACCGGCAACCAGAGGCGCCTGCGTTGTGAGTCAGTGTGTACAAGCTTCTTACAGCAGGGCCTGGAGTGTAGAAAACATTCAGTAAATGTTTATAATAACAATTATTGTTGTTTAAGCAATCAATAAATACTATGTCCCTGCCTGAGTCAAACCAGCTAGAATTTTTATGAACTTGGCACAGGAAGTCCTCATCTGTTCATTATTTCAAAAGTTGGAGTATATCTTTTTTTATGAGGCTGGTTTTTCCTCCTTTTTTGGTGGGAGGTTGGTTTGTATCTTTACAGAGAAACATTGTAATAGGTGACGCTTGGTTCCCAGGCCATCAAACAAATGACTCTTTAAGCGGCGCTGTCACTTAGGACTTCCGTGTTAGGACTTCCGTGTTTGCAGTTTAAAAACAGACCATTCGATTGTAATACAGAAAATAAATGGAATAGTGATTCAAAATATAATCAGTAGATTTTTTTTCTTATCTTGAAATTGACACTTGAAAACCAGGGTGGATTTTAAAATGGATGAAAAGGAATATGGAAATTTGGGGTAAGATAAAAAGAAGCACCTAGGTTCTTGAAAGGTTTTAGAGGTTGACATTACTTTTTTAGAAGGTTTTACCTCATTCAGGACTTACATGACTTTTTCCCCCGGCCTCTGTGAGAAGTGGTTTTGAGCTTCTACATGGAATGAAAATAGAGGCAGAAAAGGACAAGAGGAAGATAGATTTTCCTTGAAATGATATGAATGCATGTGGGAGAGAAAAACTTGTCTGGCATGGGAACAACTCAGCTTTAAGAAATCAGGGCAGGCTAGTTTCCAAAAAGGAAAAAAAAAAGCACTTTATAACAGCCATTGGTCCATATTTCCAACCCTGCACGTTTCACACCTGCGCTCCTTCACGATAGACGATGGTGCCCAGCAGGTTCCTGTCGGTGGGTCATCTTTGTTCAGCACTGCTTGCTCATGTGATTTGCCACCTTACTGTGTTTTCCCTTACTTTAATTTAAAAGTGATAGAAAATTCTTAAATAGAGTATGTAAACCATATTAATAGAATACAGTTGAGACAGTGATGACTCTCAAAGGGAAACATCCCAAGTCTCAGCCGAATGTCTGCTGCTCCAACTATGAAGGAAAAGGAAAAGGAGCGAGTACGTGCCTAGTATTGTATTAGAAATGTGTATTTGAAGATTGCAAAATAAAATTTAAAATTTGGTTATCCATTTTGATTCTCTAGAAACGAAAACTCCCTTGACATGTGAATTCGTACAGAGTACACAATCCAACTTTCTTACTTTTGATTTTCAGAATGCTGTGCATAGGTACCAGAGCAAAGCTCCGCCGGGACAAAGCCAGGTGGTTCCTCTTATTGGCCAGCAGGGGGCACCACCAGCGCATAACTGCCGGGCTGTGGGCTCTAAAAGGCGGGGACAGCTGTTTCGAGCGCGGCGTAAACAAGGAAAAAACAACCTGCTGTTTAATTTGTTCGTTCGGCGTTCATTCATCTGGGACATTTGCAAATTGGTGCTGTAACCTGGAGACTCAGGATGTAGTTAGGTGTTCGCTGTGTCACTCACGTACCATGCACACATGCTTTTATTTTTTTTAAAGATGTTTATTTATTTATTTTTAGAGAAGGGAGAAGGGAGGAAGAAAGAGAAGGGGAGAAACATGGATTGGTTGCCTCTCGCCCACGTCCTGACTGGGACAGAGCACGCAACCCAAGCATGCGCCCTGATCCAGCATCAAACCCGCGACCTTTCCCTTTGCGGGACGACGCCCGCCAACTGAGCCACCCCGGTCAGGGCACCTTCTGTACATGATTTTAAATGCAGTCTTGAGGGCAATGATTCACTTTCGATTCTCTCAAGAGAGTTATTCCAGTTCTGACATGGCCCCAGTACCTTTTATTATCTGCTGAAGTAGACTATCTAATCTCTCCGCACTCTGAAACACAAAATGTAGGAATCTGACCTTAGATTTTTATAAATCCTTAAATTAAACAGCTGCACTTACATTTATTTGCGTAGGTGCTATTGTGTCAAGATAGGAATCACATTCTGGACTAAAACAAACCCTCAATCAAGAAAACATCCTCCGCTCAGCCGCACTTGGTTCCTACCGCACTGTCTGCCCTGGGGACAGGTAGGGTTGCTGCATCAGGGCTGGGGGCCCCCTGCTCACTCTCTCTGTCTCTGTCTCTTTTACTTCTAGAGAGAGGGGAAGGGAGGGAGGAAGAGAAAAGAGAGGGCGAGAAACATCAAAGTGTGAGATACGAGCGTTAGTTGTCTCTCTCTCGCCCCCAGCTGGCGACCCAGTCCCAGCCCGGGCTCCTGCCTGGATTGGCCATGACCTCTCCCTTCTCAGGCCGGAGCTCAACCCACTGAGCCACACCAGCCAGGGCTTGGAGCCCTTCTCTTGTTCAGTAGTTTGCTTTTCCCTTGCAGCTCTTGCCTCTTGCTAACAATCTCTTTTGTAAAGGTCCGAATTACTTTAAACCACATAAAGGGCAACTGGGCTGCTTGAGAAGTGTTGGCTGGTAAGCCTACAGCTGCTACATAATCCCACCCCGGAGGCAGAAAGCTGTTTGGGACCTCACATTCCAGTGTCTTGTCCTCTGTATCACAGCCCAAAAACCCGCTTTGGCAGAGCGTGATGACTGAATCTTATACTATCAAATTCTCAAGGGATTGATACAAAGAACAATAAACTGCAATTTATTAAATCCTAATGAACAAATGGGGCGTCGGTGTCATGATGGAGCCTCATGAGTTAATAAACAGAGCTCTTAGGCTCTTGAGGTTATTTCAAAAGACGGCAGCCTATGCTATTAAATGTGGGTTTTCTTGGTTGGTTTCTCAGCAGGTACATTATTTCCAAGTGTGAAGGATACAGTTTCCTATACTGTCTTGTATATGCTAGAATATGAATATGACTTATTTTATAGTCACTTACCACACTGTATATCCTACATGGTGTTCCTCCCAGGTTGATATCCCCCCGCTTCAAAGAAGAATAAGGAAGTAGCAGCATGCTATTAAGACAGGATAGGCTGTGCTGGGTAACAAACAAACCCTGAACTCTCAGTGTCTTAACACTATGAAGTTTTGCTTGTGGATCATGCCGGTCAGAGGGTTCAGCAGGGCAGCTGTTCTCTAAGCAGCAAATTCAGGGGCTGAAGCTCTTCCTGTGATGTGTCTTCAGCATCTTGTAACCTTCATGTCCCACTAAGCAGCTGGGGAGGGGCCAGCCTGGAAGGCAGAGGCGTTTCATGCCATGGAGCGCTGGGAAATGTAGTCTTCCTCTGCGCTCAAAAGGAAAATGAAATGGTCTGTCAAACACAAATAATCGGCTGTGCCACAACCATTAATTATTATTTATTTTTCTAAATATCTTTCCCTTTCAACCCCACTTCCTTGTCTTCTATAAAATTTCTAATGACAGGGAGAAATGAAATAAAATTTTTGCACCCTTCCGACATTATCAAATACATTTTAACCTATATAAGTATTTTAACCTATGTGAGATTTCACTTAACCTAGAAGATTATGCTAACTGTAACCCACTCTCCACAGAGGGAAGAACGCTAGCCCCATGCCTCCTGCCCCCACCATTCCCACCTGCAGACTTCAGACCAGGTGACGGTCAGAGCATGCCACCACCTGTAGGGCCCGGCTTCTGCACAGCTGCAAACCTTCACTGCCCTGTACACCACGAAGAGTGCTGGACTCATGTTCCCAAGTTCCCAGAAGATATCAATCCTTGGGATTCATAAATGAGAAATTAGAATTCCAAAGAATTCCAGAAACAATAAGTCTTCTTAAAATGTTGCCAACATTCTTCCTACTCTGTATTCACCGTTTTGGGTATCTGAAACAAACTTGTTGAATGATCAATAACTATTAAGTTTGGTAGTGTTTCAAAGAACTGTAGCCAATAGCAACTATTCAAACACTGAGGAAGCATGAGTGAGGATCCATCAGTATTATTTGAATAAGGTAACATTCAGATGCACCAGAAAGGTTAACGGCATTGTCAGAAACTGCATATGGAAACTGCCAACTTGAGCATTAACTTGCTCCCCAGATGTGTTATTTCTTGTAACACCACTCATAGGATTTGCACAAGGTAGATCATGCCTAGAAACGTGTCGCTATTTGTTTCGCTTGCAGGGATGACTCACTGTTAGCTACAGATGGGGCCTGAATGCACGCTTATAACACAGAACAGCTGCAATCAACACTGACTGATTAGATGGTGGCCACTTCTCCTAAGTGCCAACGTTAGCCTTCAGCTGCCTGCGTCAGCAAAACGTGGAAAGCAATTTCGGTCCAGAGACAGTAAGTCAAGGCAAATGCAACAACTCTCGCCTTAGGACCACCAACAGTAACCTGTGTGCGAGCTCACTCTCACTGATTACCGGGCCTCTGTCTGCTGGCGCTGACTTCGAAGAGCCCTTTGCCCTTTATCCTCTTCCCAAGATCAACTAGTTTCTACTTACTTTTCAAGACCTCCAAACTCTGAATGCTGCTCCCCTGTCATGACCTCCAGCTGTTTCTTCTCGCACTTTGCCCGCCCATTCCCCTGCCTTTCACACCGCCTGCCCTTGCTTACCCCCCCAGACCCGAGGACTGCCAATTCCCATGGCTATCGATGCCCTGGTGACATGCTGATGTCAATAACCTCCTCTCACCAATGTGGGCCTTAAAGGGAAATGCATATATAAACATATCTTAAATCTATATATTGAAACAAAATGCTTCTTCATATGTCATCTCGACCTCACGACACCTCTGAGAGGAAAGAAGATGGCAGGCATTATTTTCTTCATCTTAAGATGAGAAGAGCCGACGCCTATGGAAAGTGCGATAAATGTAAATGTGTCAACATTGAATAGGGCTGGACGGGGACCAGCTTGCCATTTTGTTCTTTGAATAGATATGCGAGTGCTTACTGGGCGCCAGGCATTCAGTGCAGCTTTTCCGTCATTGCTCCATCTCCGCTAGGAGGGAAGGCGCTTGCATTAGTAGAGAAGGGTAGCATTCTATCGTTAGGATCCTGCAAACAGATATTCAGAGAAAGAGGTTATAGTGGAAGCCCTGGCCGGCATGGTTCAGTTGGTTGGACTGTTGTCCTGAAACCAAAAGGTTGTGGGTTTGATTTCTGAGCAGGGCACATGCCTAGGTCGTGGGTTTGATCCTCGGTCCGGGTGTGTACAAGAGGCAACCAATCAATGTTTCTCTCTTGCATTGATGTTTCTTTCTCCCCCTTCCTCTCTCTCTAAAAGCAATGGAAAAAAAGTGCCCTTGGGTGAACATAACAAAAAAAAAAATCTTTAAAAAGGGAGAGAGAGAGAGGTTAAAGAGGAAGAGTCTGTGTTGGTTGTACGTTATTTAGAAAGCATTAGTCATGTCTGGGCACTTTCATTAATTGTTTCTTAATAATTAATGCTAAGAGCTACTCATCCACCTTCATAGTCCAGAGAGAAATGCGTGGGGCACAAGTCAGAGATGCTGACTTGAAGTGCTTCCCTGTTTATAAAACGCTTTCACGTTTATGTCCTCTAATACTGTCCTCACAGTTTTCCAAAGGCATAGGGCCAGGGTTATCCTCATTACACAGATGAAAGCAAGACAGGGGGTGGGGGTTGGGGGGTGGGGGGCGCGTAAAATGAGATCCAAGGACAAATCGACGCCTTCACTCTCTGTAAATTGAAACAGAATTCGGAGAACCCAGCTGGGAGTCAGAAATGTGGCAAGGAAATGATTGTGATAGAATAGTCCCAGATTTAATTTCACCCAAACGACAAACCAAGACAGTTAAATTAATCTTGGGGTGTCATTGAGAAATCCACCCCAGGTTTTGACAACGCAGAAAGGCGGAGACAGGCTGCATAGGGAGCTCCAAGCTAGCAGCCCCTCTTGTGTTTACTGTTGTGTTGATTACCGCAGGGAAGCTTCGGGACAGCCCAGGCTCCACTGCCCAGAGCACCGTGTCGCGAGCCATGCGGCATTACCTACACAGAGCGTGCGTGTAGTCCCGCAACCCCTGGGGTTAGCGAACCGAAGAGCAGAGCGGCGGCAGGGGTGGTACTGAGCTTGCCCGTGGGAGGCAGTGCAACATTGTGATTGAGAGGTTCGACACCACACAGCTTGAGTTCAAAATCTGGCTCTGTTATTTAGCGGTGGTACAACTGCAACAATTTAGTCATCTCCTCTGTGATTCCAGCTCCTCATCAGTAAACGGATTACTAATGGCACTGGCCTCAGAAACTGCTGCGGAGAGGAAGGGTGGCGGAATATGTCGGCCCAAAGTAGCCCCTTTGGCACAAGGATTATTTGGAGCTAAAGGCATTTAAAAACACAGCAGGCGCAAGAAGGGTGCTCTGACTCTCCCCTTTTTCTTCCTAAAAAGCAGGAGACAAAATTCCCGTGTGGAAGATGCCCTTCCTATGCCGGGATGAAAGCAAACTTCTTGTCATCAAGGGCAGGGAGTTGAAGGTGAGGGAACTTTGTACAAACAGATCTTTTCAAAAACTTTTTATTGTTGTTCAGCTAGTTTTCTGTCTTTTCTCCTCCCCCCTCCCCCCACCTCAGCCATGCCCACCTCCCTCCCTGATTCCACTCCCCCTTGGTTTTGTCCATGTGTCCTTTATAGTTGTTCCTATATACGGACAGATCTTGATAAAATAATTTTTATCTTCCTCTAGCCTTTCCCACAATTGCCTCTCCTTGTTCAACCTAGTATAAAAGCATTTCAAGTTTGCCACTGCTTTGGGTCTTCATTTCTTTATAAGGCCTCCCATGTCACATAAAACTTACATTAAATAAATTTGTATGCTTTTCTCCTGTTAATCTGCCTTATGTCAATTTAATTCTCAGGCCCAGAAAAGGTTAAGAGGGTAAAGGTAAAACTTTGCCTCCCCTGCAAGGATTAAATAAGATAACAGTGAATCTGAAAGACATCAACACAGAAAAATGTTTTTTTTTATTACCTACTAAATACGTGCCTATATATGAATGTGAATGCAGCACCAGTAGAAGCTCCTGCTATTATAAGGTATAACCACCAGGGGGAGCATAAGAAAGCATCAAATTTAGGTCTGAACTACTCCAGTCCGCCAGTTCAAATAAAGCAAGCGTGACTTTAAACCTTGGGGAACTTCACGGCATCTAGAAAAGAGGAAATGAGGAGGGGGTTATGATAGGATTTGGGTTTCTGTTAGATGATTTTGAGAAGGGTTTGGCAGAGAGAGGACTCCTCTGAAGTGGGTGCTGTCAGAAAGTGGGGGTAATGTGGAGACGAGTTTTTATCGAGAAGCTGGCAGGAATGGGATCCAGCCAAAACTCTCATTGATGAAGCAGCAGCAGTTGCTCCTGTCAGCCAGCAGAGGGGAATGTTTGGTCATTTCTGAGGTTCACCCAGGTTCTTGTTTCTGTGCTAAAAGCCTGAACGCCAAGTGGGCAGAGGGCCCCCACAAGACGTTGCTGTTCTGTGAAATGGGTTGGAGTCTACGGCCATACCATGCTGAATGCACCCAATCTCGTCTGAAATGGTTTGTTTGGTGTTAAACCAGTTCCCAGCTGACAGTTGTCAGTCTTTTTTTCTTTCCACCTGCTTCCTATCCACAGATAGGAAGGAGCAGCTGCCAGCAGGAGCACCCTCAGGAAGCCTTCCCTCAGGAAAGCCCTGGCACGGTGATTGAATTCCCAAGCATGGCCTCAGACAGACCTGACTCTGCATCCCAGCTCTGCCACTCACTGGTTGTGTGACCTTGACTAAGTTACTTAGCTTTTCTGTGCCTGTTTCCTCATTCCTAACACAGAGCTAAAAAGAGGACTTGCTTTGGAAACCATGTTATCTAAGTGAGATAACATATGTAAGACAGGCCTGTTGCATAATAATCATTTAGTTTACACTATCTGCCCTGTTTACCATTTGCCCTTCTCTAGGCAAACCCCCATGGGCTCTGCAAAGCCAGCCAGAGGGTCGAAGAATCAAACAAAACTTGACTTCCATAAAACTTGCATTGATAAAAGGAGCTCAGAAAAAGAGCTAATGGGTTGTCTTTCATTTCCAGTTTGTCAAATTTTTAAAGAATATTCCAGACCTAGTAAGAAGAGACTTGTAGTTGAACAGAATATTGCCAGGGGGGAGAGGAACTATTGCACTGGGAGAGTGTTGTGACTTTAAGGTCTGCACGCATCTCAAGAATGAGGCAAGGAGTTCTTCTGTTGTAGACAAGAATAGACAAGGCTAGGGGGAATCAGGCGTAGGGGAGTGGAATGAACAAGTGGCAAGAGCCACTAGGTAGTGGGTCCAAGGATGTTGGACCCCGAGGCCAGGCTATTCTCGGAGGGGCTGTCTGCTGGCTCAGGCTAAGGGCAGGGCGGGCCACAGCTCAGGGGCCTGGAGGAAGAGAAACATAACCGTAGTCTGGTTAACGGCATATTGTTGGAACTGATCACAGGGGCAAGCCGTTCATTTATGAAGCAAAGAAAGGGATTGGAAGGGTCTGGGTCTAGTCTAGTCACGAGTAAGCAAGGGCGAGTCCTTTCTAAATCCTGTGGGAAAGGGTGGGTCTTCGACTGAGAGATTCCTTAATCCCTGTCATTGTTTCCCAGGCTCACTGGGCTCACCCAGGTAAGATTCAACATTATCAGGTTGTAAATTACACGGTTTTTGTTTCTCAAAATGTTGTATTTCAGATAAAAGATGAAATTTGGGCTTTAATGTGACCCAAGAGGTTCTGGATTCTTACATGGAGGTGCAGGTCCCCAAGGGAGAGGGGCCAGGGCTTGTTCATTTGTACCTTCCTTGCCGAAGGGGACTGTTGGGAACATATTCACTTGTTGTGCAGCTCTTGCATTTCTTCTGACTTACAAGTGAATCAAGAAGAAATAACATTTAATTGAAGCAACATCAGCACAGAGGCTGAGACCACATTTTAGTTTAACCCCTATTGACATCCTAGCTCTCTTTCTGGGGTGCAAATGCCAACCTTGAGCTTGGCACCAAAAGGCTGCTCACTGGCCTTGCTCCTGCAGAGCTCCCCCGCCTGCTCGGGAAGGCCAAATGGTTTCCTGTGTTCCTTACTCTGCTTCCCTTAAATAAATTCGAACATTTTGCTTGAGTGACAGGGCTCTCTAAACCAGTTTGCACCTAGAGTACCTCCCCTCTTCTTTCTTCCTCTTTTCGTAGCCTTTGGTCCTGTAATCCCTCCCACCTGCTCTGTGTCCTGGGAGCCCATCTGGATCTGAATTTGCCCCTGAGCAATGACTGCCCCCACCCCTGACGGATGTCATTAAACGTTCCTCCCAGGCTCTGAGCCAGCAAGCTTTGGTTTGCTTTCCCTTTCCAGATTCAAGGGAATAGAGCTATCAAGAAAAGCTGATGACTGGTGCTAATTCTGAGGATTTGGGGAAATGCTCAACATCCATGTGGGGAATGAGCAGCAGCAGCAGATAACAATAAGGACAACTGGGGCCTGGGTGCAACCGCTTCCCTCCAACTCGCTCTCCCTGCCCAGCCCCTTCCTCTTTCCTGAAGAGGCTCCCCTCTCCCTAAGCCAATGCCTTCTCCCCTTCTTAAAAACGAACCCCCAAACTGCCTGTTCTGAAAGAAAGGATGTGAGTCATAGAGTCCTGGAACTGGAAGGACCTTGAGGGCGTTGTCTAATCTACCTCTTTCATTTTAAAATACTGTCACTCCACATTGGGAAATCTAGCTCTAGCCCTTTTTCTTTACATCTTGGAAGATTCTAACTATGCATTTTCCCAGGGGTGGATGAGAAGAAGTCACTTTTCATCGGTTGGCCTCTTTCCTGTGTCTAGAGACTGCTTCTTGTAGTAGGGAAGGGTATTTTGTGGCACCTCCAAGGAGAAACAACAAAGCACTTAGAAATATCCTTGTATGCAGGGCAAAAAAAAGGGCGGGGGGGAAGCTGAGTATGAACCATGGGTACAGCCATGACACTCTCACAGGGACTGTTACTGATGACACGGTGGCGGCGTGAGCGGAATACTTGGTCAAAAGGCTGTCCTCTACGACTCTGCACCGCCCTCCCCCCACCCCCGCACTGTCACTGGTTCAGAAATGGGCACAAGATCCAAAACGGTCCGACTGTTGGATCCCAGGACTTGTGTGGCAGCTCCCTGGAAGAATGTCTCTCTCCCTCTCCTTGAACTTGAACCTAAGAGTGAGGCTGGAGCTGCTGCTTCAACCAACGACGCAGAGCCGCGGAACAACAGCACACGGAAGAGAGCGGAGTGGGCCGAGAGGCGGAGCGCCCCGTTGCTCCTGCACACTGCTGGAGCCCCGAGTCAGGCCTCCGCTGAAACCAGCCCTCAGTGCCGTGTGCCAGTCAGTTCCCATTCACCTCGATCCTCTTCGAGTTGGTTTCTATCACTGGATACTCGGAGTCTACCTGAGAGAATCAGTATTACTATCACAGGATAGATGCACAGGAAGGTTTTTCGGATGAATTTATGAATCAACTGACGGAGTTCAGAACAGGCCTCACCAAGATGTGCCACTCTGGCCTGGGAATTATTATGAGCTGAAGGCAACCGGGACCCTATGAATTCAAGAGAAACTTTTACATTTGGAACCTTGCCCATGATAATAGTAATATTTCTAGTGAGAAATAACCTTTTACGACCTATCTACAGGGCAGGGCAAGCTTCTAGTTACTGAACATCTGCTCCTCTTGTCATCCTGTGAGTGCCCTTCCTCCTCTCTGAAGCCTCAAGGTGCCACACCCCACCCTTAGCTCAGGATGTCATAAAAACCACATTTCACCTTTGTCTCTGAGCCTCTCGCGTGTATGAGGTTCCACTATGGACATACATAGTTAAATTTGGTTATTTTCTCTTGGTAATTTGATTATTAGACCAGCTAGAAGAACCGAGAGGGGAGAGGAAAATTTCTTCAGTGTTGGTCTTCAGTGTACCATGCAGGTATCCCCACACACTTCAGTCCCCGGTTTCTTCCTTCGGGTGACTTCAAAGAACTTCATGCATTTCCATTCAAAGTGGGTAAATGGTAGATATTATTTTTCTATGAAGATGAGCAGATCTTAAAGTTGGGGGGAGCAAGAAAGAAAAAGGAAGAAAACTAGAGATAATGAGGGTGAAAAAATTAGTGGAGGACTCCCAAAGTAAGTGGTTACCTTCTGAGAAGCGAGCCAAAAGTAAAAATCCCTCCGGAGTCGAAGACTATTGCTGTCCCTTAAGTGAAGAAACTTAGAACCAGTGCAGAGAGCAAGATCCTTCTAAGCCTTGCACCTTGAAAAGCATAGAATTTTCAAGACCCTGCAAATGGTATGAACTGATTCAATTCTGTTAGAATTGTTTTTGCCAGCATTTGGGGAAAAATTTTAATTTTTGACCCTCATTTCAAATATCTATTACTAAGTAACTATCACGAAACCTGGTGGCTTAATACAACAATTTATTTCACATGCGGTTTTGTGGGTGAGGAATTTGGGAAGGGCTGTACTGGGCAGTTTGCCTGCCTGGCTTCATGTGGGGCAGCAAGGTCTAGATGATACACTTCCAAGTGGCGTGTTTACTCACATGTCTGGTATCTCAGTGCCCCTGGGATTTCTTGTCGTCCACCTGGGGCCTCAGACCTCAGGACTTCTTCGTGTGGCCGGAGGTTCCCATGGCATAGCGGTCTCAGGATAGAGGCACTTTGTAGAAACAGGAAGTAGAAGTTACCAGGCCAGTTCAGGGTTTTACCTTTTAAATAGATGCAGCGTGACTATTGACAAATATTATTGGTCAAATCAGTCGCAGGACTCACCCAGGTTCAAGGGGGAGTGTAAAGGTCACATTGAGGAAGAGCAATGAGATTGGAAACGATACTGTTGTGGTCATCTAGAGAACGTGCCATCTGCCACAGCCCAAAACCTTCTTAGGAATTTATAGCATGGAAATAATACAAAAGAAGGTATGAAAACAGGGAAGTTCGTTACAACTTTTGTAACAGCAGCAACAAAGAAAGTGGAAACAACCTACATGTCCACCAATAAATAAATGACTAAGTAAATTGCCGCCTAAAAACACGCATGTTCCAACTCCCAGAAATATGAAGCCACAATAATTAAGAATATTATGAAACAACGTGAGCAAATGTTGCTATAAAAGGAAAAAGTAAAATTAAAATCACATGCCCTAAGATGATAATTATGTGGAAACCTGCATGCGTTTGGACGAAGTCTGGGAGGCAATATATAGAAATGAAGATAATTGCATTAAGGTGGTAAGATTATGAATGCCTTCCATTTCCCCCTTTATTGTTATAGCTTCACAAAAATGGAAATTAGGAGAAAACAAGAGAATTAAAGCTTTCTCAGTGCTCAGAACTTGGCAGGGACTCGTTCTGAAGAAGTGCAGGGAAAACGAAGGGAACCCGTAGCTGTCTCTGTAATTCACTCAGGTTCAAACAGAGTGCCAGGTCCAAGGATCCACAGATCCTCTGATTTATAATTAACCCTCTGCTCTGACCCCTCATCTTTGGAATGCTGATTGTCATGGAAGCAATAGTGAATTGTATTAATCTTGCTCCGTGCCTAAGACTGTTCATGATAGAACACTGAAAATACTTTAAAAAGCTACTATGACACATAAGCATAAGGTGATATTTTAATCTTTTTCATAATGATTCCATCTTATCCATGGTTTCTAAAATTGTCGCTGGAATTTGGCCTGGAAATTTATCCTGGAATGCTCTAGTGAGAACTAGATTAACTCCAAGCCCCTGTTCACAGC
Organism: Macrotus californicus; assembly: GCA_007922815.1. Classification (NCBI taxonomy): domain Eukaryota; kingdom Metazoa; phylum Chordata; class Mammalia; order Chiroptera; family Phyllostomidae; genus Macrotus; species Macrotus californicus. The sequence goes on from VMDR010004840.1 coordinate 48,978, forward strand.
CTCTGTTTGCCTGGGGCCTCTGCATGGAGGTGAAGTGGCTGTATAATCTGGAAGAGTCTATCCTGATTGAACAGCAAGCAAAAGTCCTGGAATAGCCTTGAATTTACCCTGAATCCTAAAGACCAAGGACCAGCCCTCCTGGGAATATGACACTCATAGCTATGGGTGACCTTCAGCCCTTCACAATCAAACCCAACCTTTGAACAGGCATTGCTTTCCAATATTACTTTATCTCGCTAGTCATTTTTGTGGGGTTTTTTTTGGGGGGGAAAGGGGTGCTTTTTAAAGGAGTTATTAAGGAATGTGAAAGAAAGTACAATAGAGCTCAAAGTCTTAAGAAATTCTGATTAAATAATTGTAAAAAAAAAACTTAAAAGATCTATCTGGTTAGTTGATGTGACCACTAGTTGTGATTATATAGTTAATAATTAGAGAAAACCTGGAAGAAGGAAGGGTTTAGATAACATCCTGGTAAGTTATTTTTATTTAGTTCCATTGCCTTTTGGCAAGTAAAAGAAAAAGTCTATCTACTAGTTTATAAAAGCAGCTGCTGATGTTATTATAATTAATGTTTCCTTATTTTTTTCCTGAAATTGGTGTCTTTTTTTAACAAACGTTTACCTACCAGTCATTATGTGGCATTACCCTGTATTTTATAGGTATGAAAAATCTTCATTTTCAATAACTCACTGTGTAGATCCTATTATCACCAATCTCAGTTTACAGATAAGGACAGAAGCACAAAGATTAAGAAACTTGTGCATGATTACCAGCTCGTAAGCAGCCTAGTCAGGACTCAGCCCGTACTGTCTGGCCCCAGAGTCCTGCTTAACTTCTATACTGTGCTCCCTGGGTTAGAATTCTATTAGAATTCCATTTTAACAAAATAGCTACAAAGAGTCTTTAATAAAATATTTCCATATCTAGGTGTGTGCTTTTTGATCAAGTTGCAGCCAGAGTGCTATACTCAAAATAATTCATAAGCTTTTTCCTACTCTTGTTCATACAACTGTACGTTAGAAAAGATTCCATGATTTGCCGTCTCCAGCTGCCAGTGAGTCATGATAACAATAGGTAAAACATACTGAACCTTTGTGTGGTGTGTTTGTTGATTTCCTTGGTTACCTCCTGGTGACCCATCCCCATAAAACACTCTCGTTGGTATTCCTGCCCCTTTGTAGTCCCTTGGATTTGGGCTGGCTGTGTTGGCCAATAGAATGTGGTAGAAGTGATGCTGTGCTAGTTCCATGCTTACATCTTTTTTTTTTAAGATTTTATTTATTTATTTTTAGAGGGGAGGGGAGGGAGAAAGAGAGGTAGAGAAACATCAGTGTGTGGTTGCCTCTCGAGCACCCCCTACTGGAGACCTGGCCCACAACCCAGGCATGTGCCCTGAATGGGAGTCAAACTAGCAACCCCTTGCTTTGCAGGCTGGCACTCAATCCACTGTGCCACACCAGCCAGGGCAGGCTTATGTCTGAAAGGACAGTAGCTTCTATTTGCTGTTCTTGGGAGCACTTTGCTGCCCCCAAGCACAAAGAGATTAAGAAACTTGTGCACAATTACCAGCTAGTAAGCTGGTAAGCATGTAAGAAATCAGCTACTTTGCTGTAGAGACCATGCAGAGGCCAGGTTGGGAGGGAGAGGGAGAGCCAGCTGAGCCCAGCCCTTAGCCAATCTGCCAGCTAATTGCAGCTACCCAAGTGACCACTTGCAAGACCAATAGAAAGATCACTCAGCAGAGCCCAGCCCAAATAAACAGTTGTTTTAAATCGCTGAGTTTTGGGATAGTGTGTTATGCCACAATAGATAACTGGAGCACCCGGTGACTTTGCTTTTTTTTAATGCACTCATTCCAAAAATATTTATTGAATACCTACTGTGCGTCTGTTCTAGAAACGGGATATGTGCTGAAAATTAACAATTAAGCAAATAAGTAAATAATGTTTACTCTGAATAAAATATAGCGAAGATAAAGAGTGCTTAATGAGAGTGGTTATTTTAGATGAGGAGGTCAAAAAAGTCCCTTCTGAGGATGTTCCATTCAAGTTAAGATCTGAATGGTCTTCAAGGAGCCAACTACCCCCAAATGAGAAGGCAGCAAGTTCCAGGCAGAGCAGACAGGTTAAAAGGCTCTGAAGCTGGAAGCGCTTGGCGGGCCTGAAAAGCAGAAGGCCTGGGCGGACCACGGTGAGTGAGGGGTAGAGCGAGGAGGCGATGCAGGCACTAGACCATGTTTAGGACCATGGTGGAGTTCGGGTTCTTTCTGTGTGTAATGGGAAACCATTGGAGTGTTTTACACAATGGAATGATTTGCTATAATGGGAGCTCTTAAGAAGACGGTTCTGGAAGGTGCGGAATGAAAACTACAGGGGCAGCAGACCACCCTGGTGGAAACTTCCCACCCCTCAGGGGTATTAGTTAGGCAACTCTTGAATAGTCCAGGAAGTGAGAATAGCTCAGACTAGGGAGGGAGGCGGCTCTCGGTGTGGTCTTGCCAGCTTGGCGGTTCCTCAAAGAGCGGAACACGGAGCTGTCATAGGGCCTGGCAGTTCTGCTCCTGGGTGTATGCCCGGCAGAATCGAAAACACATGCCCATACAACTCAGGTTCACAGCGACATTACTGAGAACGGCCAAAAAGTAAAAACAACCCAAATGTCCATCAACCGATGAGTAAATACAATGCAATATCCATGCAATGGAATATTATTCAGCCGTACGATAAATGAAGTACTGATACATGCTACAACAGGGAAGAATTGTGAAAACATTAGGCTAAATAAAAGAAGCCAGACAGAAAAGACCGCACATTGTATGACTCAGGTTGTATGAAGTGTCCAGACCTGGGAAATCTATAGAATAAGAAAGTAGATTAGCCCTGGCTGGTGTAGCTCAGTGGATTGAGCAGGGGCTGCGAACCAAAGGGTCACTGGTTCGATTCCCAGTCAGGGCACATGCCTGGGTTGTGGGCCAGGTTCCCAGTGGGAGCCATGTGAGAGACAACCACACATTGATGTTTCTCTCCTTCTCCCTCCCTTCCCCTCTCTCTAAAAACAAATAAATAAAATCTTAAAAAAAAAAGAAAGTAGATTAGTGGTTACCAGGTGCTGGTATGAGGAAGAATGGGTCATGGCTGATACAGAGTGACAAAAATGTTCTGGAGTTAGGTAATGGTGAATTTGTACAATTTTATGAATATACTGAAAACATTGAATAGTACATCTTACATGGATAAAGTTTGGGGAATGTAAATTATGTCTCAATTTTCAAATAGATGCTAAAAATTATGGTCTGGGGGACTCCTTGGAATCCCGGAGACAGAACCTAGTGAGTCTGCCTGGTCCAAACTATATTTATGACTGCAGTAGGATCTTATTTGCCTTTCTTATTCTCATTCTTTCATGAGCATACACAGCGTTTTCCCGAGGCTACACGACAGGTGATAGATACTGCAGCAGACTGAATGCAGAAGTAGTTATGAAAACCCAACCTTTTTTTAAAGCCAGACATTAAGGAGATCAGCCCAAAGAAAAAGAAAAAAAAGGAAAACAAAGCAATGCCACTCTTCTCATTAAATTTTGTGGGAAAATACGGTTACTTTAAAATACATATATATTATTCATATCAATATGCTATGGGCTCATTACTTTTTAATGAATACATGAATATTTTAAATGTGTTTCAGCTCTGATTTCTAATACTGATGATAAATATTAATACGACCCACATAAACAATGGTCTTTAGAGGCCACAGCGGCTTCAAAGAGTGTAGAGGGTTCCTGCAACTCAAAGTTCGAGGACTGCTAAACCAGGGTGGCAGCGACGGAGGTGGCACACGGTGGTTGGATTTAAGATCTATTTGAAGGCTGACTCCCTCACCGGCGGGTTAGATGTTAGTGGTAAGGGAAAGAAAAAAATCAAGAATGACTTCTGGTTTGGGGCCTCAGCAAACGTGGACGGTGGTGTCCTGGGCGGGTACAAGGAGACCCGTGTGGGGAAGGCTGTAGAGAAAATCAAGTCCCGTATCAGAAATTCAGACATTTAACATTGAAAGGTGATCTCATTCAGTCCTCCAAGCGATTCAATGAGTTGGATATTTTTTTAAGTTAGATATTATTTTTTTAAGATGTTTATTTATTTCCAGAGAGAGGGGAAGGGAGGGAGAAAGAGAAGGAGAGAAACATCAATCAGCTGCCTCTCACATACCTCCAACTGGGGGCCTGGCCTACAACCCAGGCATGTGCCCAGACCAGGAATTGAACTGGCGACCTTTTGGTTCACAGGCCAGTACTCAATCCACTGAGCCACACCAGCCAGGATATTATTAATATTGCCATTTTATAGTTTACCTAGAACACAGGAGATGGATTCTGATCTGGACCAGGCCTGACTCTGAAGTCCACATTCACCCCAGTAGCCCTAATTAAATTCACCTGAACTCCTAAACAACAGGAAATAATTAAAGGAATTAGGTAAACGTGTTACTTAAAATATTTAAGAATCACTTTGGTGGCCTGTGGAGGCCACTGTTGCCACAGCAGACATGAGATTATCTGTGGGATAGCAGGCTGACCAACCAGGGTGAGGGGACCCAGTGGGTACCACGCATCCCCCACTGGGGCGCCAGCAGAGTTGCCCGTCAGAGTCCAGGACTCCTCCGGCCCAGGGCCAGAGAAACCAGGGGTTGGGTCGGGGGAGAAGGTGGGTGGAAACACTAGTTTCCACCTTTTAAGAAGAATTTTGATATTCTAACAGTGAGTGCAACAATCAGCCATGGCGTGAGGAAAGAGGATGTCAAAGTATTTCTCCTTCTATCCTGGACTCAGAAATTATTTTCAAAAGCAAAGAGGTTAGAGTTCAGTTTTGCTGTTTCTTAACTTGCAAACAATCAACAGGCTTCATTTCTAACCCTTGGATAAAATCAATCAGCCAACTAATCTGTCAAATGTGGGAATGTGATTTATAAGATATATTCATTTGAGCATAATTTCAACACAAAACAGCACATGAAAATATACTTAAACTACAGTGTTTTTTTAAAATATATAATCTTTACTATATTTTTTCCATTACCACTTTGTTCCCTTATACCCCCCTCCAAACTACAGTGTTTTCTGGTGAAATGATATGTTATAATATCTGACAGTTGATTTTAAATAATGTAGTGTGGAGGGAATGTAGGGACAATAGAGTTATAAACGGAACAAGATTGACCTTATGATGATAAATGTTAAACCAGATAACAGATACATGGGTACCATTAATCTATTCTTTCTACTCTGTATATGCTTGAGAATTTCCATAACAATGGTTTAAGAAAAGAGTTCAGTATTTATCCAATGTTTGTAGACTATGGCTGCTCTTCAAAAAAGAATACACTTGATATAAGACTGTAAATTGTGTTCTGTATTTCACTTGCTTTAGGGTTCATTTGTTTTTTAAAAACAATTTTTGTAAAATTGTGTAGTTCAAGATTAATGTAAAAAGTAGTGTGTATTTATCCACAGCCCCCTTTATAGTAGCTTCTGGGTGCCTCATGTACATTTCCAATTATAGCAATGAGAGTAAATAATTACCCCTAATTTGGTCTCAACAGTCAACTGCTGTCACATTAATTGCTGTCTTTGTGTAGCGGCTGCCTGCCTGTAGCCAGGGATAACATTTGAAAATACATTTCTAGCTAAGACAGACATTTTAATGTCAAATTCAGATGTTAACTTAGCAAGCTTTCCATTTTTCAGTAATTTTTTTTTTTTTGGGGGGGGGGCTAAACCTTTAATTCTGTTATCGACTTAATTCTTTGTTATCATCTGGCCATACTTTGCCTTAGAGGAGTCTCCAAAACTCACTTTTTACCCAACAATGTTGAAAAGCTGGCTACCTAATATTTAACATTTATAACTATAAATTATACATATAAATATATTCCTCTCATCGCTTCCTCCCCTGCCCCCATATGAGGACATGACAAGAAGGTGGCTTTCTGCTAACCAGGAAGAGAGCCCTCACCAGATACTCAATCTGCTGGGCCCTGGATCCCAGACTTTCCAGCCTTTAGAACTATGAGAATTTTCACTGTTTCAGCCACCCAGTCGGTCTACTGCTATAGCAGCCTTAACGAAGGCAAGGAATTTGGGGTTTTATAAGCCTACATAGTCAACAATTTTGTGAAATGATAAAGAGTTAAACTTAAATAAATTTAAGGACAGAGCAGCTATATTCAGAGAGTTGGAGTTATTTTATCTACCTCAAACCTTGAAGAAATGGGAGTATAAATTTTTTTTTATTGTTGATTTGAGAGAGAGAGAGAGAGAGAGAGAGAAACATTGATTTGTTGGACCGCTGATTTATGCATTCATTCGTTGCCTCTTGCATGTACCCCCACTGGGCAATGAACTTGCAACCTCGGTGTACTGGAACAACACTCCAGCCAACTAAGCAACCCAGCCAGGGCTGTGGGAGTACAAATTCGAGATGGTTGTTTCATGCTCCTGGCTCTTCACTACTGAATAATCTTCTTTCCTACACTTACTTAATAACCTGCATATCTAAAATTAAGCCTCTTGTGTTGCCTTGGATTCTGTTACTTTAAATAGGCCCCAACCAGATTACAATTTTTACTTGTTTGAAGATGGTTGGAATCTGATATTAATATTTTTCCTGCCAAAAAAAGAAAGAAAGAAAGAAAACCACAATGAGCAAGCAGGAATTCAGAAACAATGACTCAGGATAATACAATTAAATTGGCTTTTCTCCCAGCATCTTTTTTAATACCTTTCATTGTTGGACTCTGAAGTTCAAGGACAGAGTCATAGGAGAAGAATTCTTTAAACAAAAGAGAGATAGAGTCCATAGTTTTCTTAACACCTGATAGGTACTTTCCATAGTGTATTCCAAAAACTACTATGTAAGCTAAGATTGCTCCCTAAAAAGGATGCCTCTGGAAGTGGCTCTAAGCTTCGGAGATAGTTGCTTAGAAGTGAGCTAAGGTGACTAAATATCCCAAAATTTCTTTCTGAGATTCCAAGCCTAATTTAATAATGGGGTTACGTCTAAATGGCTGAAGTTAAAGTAAGTGCCTCATGAATAGTAATATCGATTATGACTGAAAAGCACAGAGGATCTGTGTTTTATTTTTAGCTTAAATGAAAGCTGTTAGTTGAAGAGGCTGAGGGATATATTTAGTCAATCAATTTTCTGAAAAAAAAACAAAAAACAAAAAAAAAATTGTGTGATCTATGAATGTGACGAAAGAGGAAAACAGCTCCTGACCTCCAGAAGCTCTCAGCTGCATGAGTCAGAAAGAAGAGATTTATACACCTGAATTAATTAACATTGCAATCCTAAATTGTGTAGGACTAATTACAAACGCCTCTGAATTTAGAGTGGGAGAGAATAAATGAGTGAGATTTCTGTGATTTGAAGGAGGTATTAGAAATTGTATGTAAGGTCTAAAACTGAGAACTCAGGTTCAAATTCTGCCATGCAGTTAGGGCCTAAAGATGCTGCATATAAAATATACTCAGATCAATCCATGCTTTCAACCATAAAGCTTTTGGAT
>VMDR010004841.1:0-56445 GCA_007922815.1 Macrotus californicus
CTGGGGGAAACCTGACCCTTCCACTCCAGTCTTCCAACTGCACAGAGGTTCAGTAAACAGCAGCTGGACGTTCCTCTGTACCGGACACTGTGCGAGGTACTGGGTCACAGTGGACCATAATCCCATTTTCATTGTTCTCTATACCTGGGGGAATAATAGATCTACTAGGACTGGGTCTGAAAAAAGTATTTTCCCATTTACCTCACTCATAAGAGATGCCTGGAATATCCCATGCAAAAAGGATCAGCTTTTCTTTATTTCTTTTTAAATCTTAACTGTAAAATAGCCCCTTTCATCATAAATGCTCATAAAAGCATTTCTCAGCTTCTCTGTCACTTGACCTGAGCTTTTTAAAGTATCCCCTGAAGAATCTGATTTGAAAAAAGAAATCTTCAGTTGTGATGATGTGAAATTGATCCTCAGTCACATGTTCTCCTTACTCAGACAGCAACATTAACCACCAGCCTATTAAGTGGCGCCAATTGTGTTTGAGAGTCCATCATGTGACCTGGTGCTAGCTCGCCTCATCTGAATGAAATCCTTCAGATTTGCAGGCCTTGTAGAAAGTAAGTAATCACAGACCATCAAGGGAGCCTTACTTTTCACAGTCACTTCTAAGGGTAGACTATATAAGATATGATGCTAAGATATTTCTTTGTTTACATTTTTTTTCCTTTCTAATGTGAACAATTCCATCTATGTTTAGCTCTAACAAAAAGACTTTAAGGTTTTATGCTAATTATTAAACACACATTAAATTCTCATCTCCCAGACCAGGTCGAAAATGAATGTCACACATGTTGGTTAATTATATTCCTATGCATGTCACTCAGACATAATCAGCTTTCTAAGACTTAGAGTGGATAAAAACCACCTAACAGAATAAATACGTTGATATAATTTAGGCTAGCCTCAGAAAGAATGAGTTCACAGCTAACTTCAGATTTTCCCCCACATAACCTGAACTTCTCTTCATTTTGTAACATTTCTTAAATTGTAACCAATCCAAGTTTTCTTTCCCTCAGCAAGGTCTGCATTGAAAATATGGATGCTCCAAGCGTCCACTCACACTCACTTTAGGGTCATTCAATATCAGATTAGTTTTTTTTCCCAAAAACATATTAGTAAAAATTAGTGTCAGATAGATTTCCCCCTAGAATATAGCTAAAATAAAGAAAGCCAATATTGGGAGCTTTAATGAATGCTGAGCTAAAAGAAGTGGTAAGAATGCTATACACACTAGATTGGGTGGTTTCTAGTGAGGGACTTTTTGGCACCAAAGGAAAACGTGAGAACATCCAATACTTAGAGGAAAGGTTATTAGTTAAGTCGCTTTTAGCAGCAAGTAGCAAGAAACTTTGGTTGAAATTAGCTTATACAGAAGTCTGGCAGGCTACCAGCAGATAGAGTTGAGCTCCAGTGTTCTGTCATGTCCTGCCTTTGCCTTTCTCCACATGTTCACTTCATCTTCAGCCTAGCAGAAAGAAGGGTGTAACAATTCCAGGGGCCAACTCCAGATATCACACAACAACATCCGGAGGAATATGGCACTGTCTCTTCCTGTGTGTCACTGTGGGATTGCTCAGCCTTTCCCGGAAGCCACCAGGTGAACTTCCCCTTTATGTCACATTGGTGGGAATTATGTCACAAACAAAAATTATGCATAAATCAGCCTCTGGACAGGGAAGGAGAATGCTATGTTTGTCTTAGATCAATCAGAATTTAGCCCCTGGAGCTAGAGGTAGGGACAATATCCCTTGAAACACCCAGGCCCATGGAGGAGGAGGGGTACCCAAACAGAAAGGGAAGTTGTGTTAGGACAGAAAAACCAAGGATGCATGATTCTCTGAAGTTCAAGAGAAAGGGGAAAATGCCAGGGGAAGGCTCCAAATACAAAGTTCATGAGTTTAAACTTTTGCCTGGAGCTCAACTTTGTTTTTAAACTTATCTTTAATTAATATTCATTACCATGGTATACCAGTCACAGAAACACCTGTCAGTGCAGATTTGCAATGTACTAAGTTCCTGTTACTAGAAACAGTCTGTTAATAGAATTGTTGAATGTACTAACCAGGATGTCATGCTTCCTTTTCCTCACCAAAGTTAAAGTAAAACAATTAATTTTTGCAACAATTATTTCACAGGGAAAATATGTATCCTATAGTTTAATGAAAAGTTAATTTGATATATGCGTGGGTGTCCAATGTTTTGTGACTTGGTGCTAAGAAGGAATCATAGGTTGTTTAGTTTAATATTTAGCTGCATAGTCATTAGTTGCATTTTCTAGTATCCTGATATCATGGTTGCTCTTTACTTATTTATTAGCTATATATTTTATGCCGGGCACTAGGCAAAACTCTAAGAATGCAAAGTTTGGCAAAAACAGAAAGAGTTTTCATGAACAAATTGATGTTTTACTCAGTAAGCTTAGAAGATTTAAGCTCTTGAGGGATTTTAAAAATCATCCAAGTGAAAACAGATCTTGTAAGAACTAATAAAGAAAAAAAGGGAAAAAAAAAGAAATGAATCAGCCAAATTTTCTTCAGAGGGAGAAATGGTCTGGTACCTAGCTAGTCTTGTTTTAAGAATTATTTTTTTTTAAAGCTTCTTGTGGAGCCAAGTTTGCATTTTGGAGGAAGCTGTTGGGAAATACAAGGTTCACGCAGTCCCTGTTGCCTTATCTCCATAGATGGTAAGCATTTAATATGCCCCAACTGGTGATATCATCTACATTACACCTTTGCAAATAGTTGTCTTATTATCAAATGTGTGCAGAAAAATTGAAGGAAGAAACTCACAGAATGTAGCAAATACGTGTCTGTCCAGCTGATGAAGCATGAAGCATACAATTTAAAAATTACCTTTGTTTCATAAATATAGGAATTCTTTAGTGTCAAGACTTTGGAGACAGGGACTGTTCTTTATAATTAGATAATTTATGCAACTCCCTAGTGTTTATTACAATATATATTCCACATCTGCTCGGATATTTTATACTGAGAAAAATGAAGAGGATTTTTTTTCATTGTCCATTTGTGAAACTCACATATGAAATCTTCTCCTTGCTTCTTTGGGGGAAAATGCAAAGTAAGGCCCTAAGGGTAGAGACAAAAATACAACTTTGAAACTGCTGTCTATTAGAAATGCATTCAAATAGCAATTTCTATTTATGTGCAAAAATCTGTAAGTTGCTTGGCATTAAAGCAAGAAAAATTACGTAAACTAACAGGAAATGTAAGTGCATCCTTTAAATCTGACTCAGTTCCATCCCCCTTGATTAAATAAATACATTGCAAAAGCCCCGATGAAAGTTAATGAGGGCATGACTAAAGATACTAGCAATGAACATAGATGGCTGCGCAGCAGGACCTCACAGGACAGAATACAAACTCCTTCGTATGACATGAAACTTCCTTCATGATGACACTTCTGATTGCCTTTTCCGCTTCATCTTTTGCCAGACTACCCCCTGTCCCACCCATTGCACACTCTGGGATTTCCCCACATCCTTCACTTCTCCCTGCCTTTCCCCCCAACATTTCATTTTGAATATATTCAAACTTAAAGTTTTAAAGAAGATGACAGTGAGCACCCATTTGTCCACTCCCTAGATTTTATTATTAATATTTTATTGTACTTATTTTATCATATATCTACCTATCCCTCCATCCATCAAAGTAAATTGCAGTTACCAGTAATTTTCCCCCTAAATATTTCACATGTATATTCCTTAACTAGAGGTCAGTACCTGTTTATATGCCCTTTTGTTTTTCTGCTCCAATAAATTTTACATGTAGCAAAATATGCAAATCTTAAGTGTGTCATTTATGGAGTTTTGACAAATGTCGTGTAATGTAAACCCCCCTTGAGATGTAGCACTTTACTACCAGTCCAGGGGCTTCCTTTGTGCCCTGCTCAAGTTTTTTTTCCACCAGAGATAAGATTTGTCTTTCCTGTCATTAAACTTTATGTAAATGGAATTACACAGTATATACTCTGATCTCATCCAGCATAGAGGTTTTGAACATAGCTGAGTGTATCAATAGTTCATTCCTTTTTAATCACTGAGTAGTATTCTTTTGTATGGATATATCATAGTTTGATTAACCATGCTCCTGTTGACAGACACTTGGGTTAGTTCCAGTGTTTGGCTATGAACATTCTTGTATAAGTCTTTCATTGGATATATGTTTTCATTCCTGTTGGGTAAATAATAGTGGAATTACTGGGTCATAGGGTAGGTATATATTTTAAAGTAATAGCCAAATCTCTTTCCAAAAAAGTTGTACTGTATTATACTTTTCTGCCAGCATATGAGGGTTCTGCTTGCTCCACATACCCATCAACACTTGGTATTGTCAGTCTTTTTAGTTTTAGCCATTCTTGCATGTGCCCTGACTGGGGATCAACTCCGCAACCCAGGCATGTGCCCTGACCAGGAATTGAACTGGCAGCCTTTCAGTTCATGGGATGTCACTCAGACAAATTGAGCCATACTGGCCAGGGCTCATATTTTTCTTCTGTGGCTATTGCTTTCCATATCCTGTCTAAAACTTGCCTATTCCCAAGTCACAAAGATATTCTTCTATATTTTCCCCTGAAAGTTTCATAATTTTAGCTTTCATATTTAGATCTATAATCTAACTTGATTTACTTTTTGCATACTATGTAAGGTAGAGGCTTTTTTTCATATTGATATGTATATTTCAGAAGGATTTATTGAAAAGAATTTTTATTTCCCATAGGATTGTTTTGGCGCTTGATCAATGATCAAAGGATCTTTCAAGTGCAGACTTATTTGGGAACTCTCAGTCTGTTTTATTGATCTTTGTTAATATTTGTGCCAGTGCTATAGTTTATTGATTATTGTAACTTTATGGCAACTTTTGAAATTATGCAGTATAAATGCTCCAATTTTTTTTCAAGTTTCCTTTGTATTCCAGGAATACAAGTTTCCTTTGTGTTTTCATATAAATTTTAGAATTAGCCTGTTGATTTTTAGCAAAAAAGCTCTTCTTAGAGTATAATTGGATGACATTGATCTATAGGTCAATTTTGTATCATGTCATATTTTTTCCTCTATGGTGTTTTGTATGTTACACCTCTGCCTGATGTGTGCTTTTTCTAAAATCACTAAAAAGCAACGGCTATTTATTTTTCAGGACTCAGTTCAAAGAATACTTCTGTTAAGTCTTCCCAATCAAACTTCTCTGCAGGTAGAATTAATTGCTTATTCCATCTTCTGAGTCCAAAACTAGTTATAGATATCTCAGTAAAGTTTATAATATTATATTATTTTTGTTTTAGTTTTAGTTTTACATGTTTCTTTCAATATTTTATTTGGGATTATTCTCCATCACCTGTTATGGTAACTGGCACATAGTAAACCATCTTTGAATGTTTACCCATTAAACTCTCTATTGTATGTCTGTTATTTACCAGAGGTTACATCTTAGCTGGGGGACCCATGGGAAAAAACATGTACACAGATAAATGAGTAAAATAATTGCAGATAATGTTAAGTGATATAAAGACAATAAAACCAAGGGAAGGGATAAAGGGGCCTGGAGAACACGTGCAACTACCTTACTGCAGATGATCAGATAAGGACTCTGAGGAAGTGACATCTGAGCTGAGACATAAATGATAAAAATGGAACATTCATAAGGACTTGTGGAGGGAAGAGCATCTGAGGCAGAAGAAACAAGAAATATAAAAGTCCTGAGTAGAAGTCAGGCTTATATCAAGGAAAGGACAATTACTGAACAATTAAGTGTGTCTAGCAGAGAAAGGTGTCTGGGAGAACTTCACAGAGCTGAGGGTTGAGAAAATGAGTAGGTATTATCCTGTCAGAGAAATCAGAGGGAAAATATTCTAGGCAGAGGGAATTATACTAGGTCTGTCCAGAAGGTATCCAGCCACATAATATGAAAAATAGAGACATTTATTGAAGAAGATACAAGGTACAAGAAACACTGTACATTGGACAATGATGCTTAGTCCCCTTCAAAGTTGGCACCTTGGGATCTCACCCAGTTCTCCTACTTGCCGTCAGCCACCCCATCATATTCTCCTGAATCTTATTGACAGTCTGAAATCCCTTCCCTTTCAAAGATGATTTTAGTTTGGGGAAAAGCCAGAAGTCACAGGGCACCAAATCTTGGCAGTAGGGGGGCTGAGTCACCTGGGTGATTTGATGTTTCCCCAAAAAACTCTTCATGAGACGTGATGCATGAGCCAGTACATTGTCATGATGAAGCTGATAATCAGCAGTTGCCCATAGCTGCAGTCTTCTGAATCATCCAAATAGTTTCCATGGAGGAATGTTCAAGCTTAACACAAATTTGATGCAGATTCATTGTTCTACTCACCGTCATTTTGAATGTGACAGCCACACAGTACACATGCTCACTCAACAGCAACTACCGCCCCCACTGACTACTACAGTGAAGTCATCATTGTTCACACATGCACATTCCAGTCCACTTGACTTGGCTGCCAGGTTACATTGATGTTGAGCAAACCATTCTCGTTGTATTAACAATGGCTGGACTTTTTCTGGACAGACCTCCTCAAATATGGCAAGGAAGAACATAGGCAAAGGGGAGAGTAGAGGGAGATGAGGTTACAGACGTAGGCGGAAGCCAAAAAATGTAGGTCCAGGGACCCTACAAAGAAGTTTGGATTTTATTATGATTGTAAAAGAAAGTTATTGAAGTGAGAAGTTAGTACAGTAATGCTTTATGTAGGCTACTGTGAGTCCAAAGTGGCAAGTAGACGTGGGTAGGTGGGACAAGAGTGAAAGCCCTGCCCCGGATGGTGTGGCTCAGTGAATTGAGAGCTAGCCTGCAAATCAAAGGGTCGCCAGTTGGATTTCTAGTGAGGGTACATGCGTGGGCTATGGGCCAGGTCCCTGGTTGGAGGCATGTGAGAGGCAACCACACATTGAAGTTTCTCTTCCTCTCTTGAAAAAAAAAAAAGAGTAAAAGCCCTGAGAACAGCTGGGAGACTGTTGTAGTGGATTGAGCTGGCCATAAGGGAGATCCAGACCAGAGTTCTTCAGTGGAATTGATGAAAAGCGGTCACCTTTGGGCTATATTAGAGGTGTCACAGACACAAGTCTTATCTATGATAACATATGAGACATGAGAAGAACAGAATGAAGGATAAGTGCCACTTTTTCTGGCCTGGGTGTGTCATGGGCCATTTACTGACATGATGAGAAGCACATTTGGATAGAGGGAATGGGAAAGGAAAAGGTTAGGAGTCAGGAGTTCCATTGTGGAAATGTTAAGTTTGAGATGCCTGTTAATTATCTAAGAAGAGCTGTGCAGTAGGTAACTGGATATATGAGTCTGGAAATCAGAGGAAAGGTCAGAACTGGATGTACTTGGGAGTCATAAGCATATGGCAGGTATCCAGGACCATAGGCCTAGATGAGATCACTAGAGAGAAAAAAAAAAAAGTTCTTAGGAACAAAGGAGGTTGGGAAAGAGGAACTGTTGTGATAGGACAATATCAGGAGCCTGTGGTGTCAGGGAAGCTTAGAAAGGGAAACGTTTCAACAAAAACTAAGTAAGCAAACCAATCAAATGGTAGATAGAAAGTTGACCTGTAGGAATTATACAAAATGAAATTATTTGGTGACTTTAATAAACTCCATTTCAGTAGAGTAGATTGAGGAGTGATTATAGAAGTGAAAAGGAGACAGGTAACATGGGCAACTTCTAGAGAGAACTTGAAGTCAGAGAATTGGTTTTAATCATTTATTTTTTAACATAGATGACATTAGGCATATTTGTATGCAGATGGAAATAACCTAGACATGAGGGAGAAATTAAAAGAAAAGATAAATTATTTGGGAGCCAAAATCTTTGTTAAGTTCTCTTGTACACACAAAATCAGATAAATATGTTAGGTGATGCATATGTTAATTGACTCAATTACAGGAATTCTTTCATAATGTATATGTATATTGAATCACTATGATGTGCACTTTAACCGTTTGAGTCCCAGGGGGTATTGTCAGCAGCACAATCGCGCTGCTTGGGACTCAAACGGTTAAATATCTTACAACTTTGTCAATTATACCTCAATAAAGATGAAAAAGTTTTATGAAATCTAATAACTTATCTCTTAAAGAAAAAGCTTTTTATAAAAATAAAGTCGAGTCCTGGCCAGTGTAGCTCAGTTGGTTGGAGCATTGTCCTGTGGACCCAAAGGTTGTGGGTTTGATTTCTGGTCAATGTTTTGCACTCCCTCTCTCTCTTTCTCTCTCTCTCCCTCTCTCTCTCTTTCTCCCTTCCTCTCTTTCTAAAAAGTAATGAAAAACAAATGTTCTTGGGTGAGGATAAAAAAAATAAAGCAGAAATTGAAAGACACTTAATTTACATAAGAAAAAGGATGGGAGAAAACCCATTAAATATATATCCCCTAAACAAAATAATGCTGCTTTTTTTTCCTGATATTTTGAACTTCTCAGTCTTAAGCATAATTATTAGAACCCATATGGTATTACTGATATTTAATAATATACAATCTCTAATTAGTAGCTCTATCATGGCCATCTCCATTTTCCCAGTATTTCCTTGTTGGCATTCGCTGCAATGCCATGAAATGTTGGCATTCACTGAAATGCCAATGGCATCAATTAAGAAATCCATCTTCATACATGACACTGGAGAGGAAGAGTGTTCCAAAAAATTGCATTAATATAACTCCTTTCTATTTAATTATTTTAAACTGTTATAATACACTAAATATTAATAAATGAACTTTTCTATTTGATTTATGGACATATAAACCAAAAAAAGAAAAGAAAAGGGATATAGTATTTATTAAAATAAAGAGATGAAATCAAAAAAGGCCTTGGCCTTAGACAGGAGAAAGGCATTTATGAATTTCATCATAAGAGGAAGGGAAGCCAAGTACACGGGTACTATTGTAGATAGGTTGGTAGATTTGGTGGTAATAAACAAAATAAAATGAATAAGGAATGAAGAAATGGTAAGAGACTCCTTAAGAATTGAGGATTGAGTAAATGTTAGAAATGGAAGAGGTGTGAAAAACACTTAAAGGATCCCAGCATTATAGATGAATGTGTGTGAGGGGTAGGGGGAGAGGTCCTGCTGACAACACAATTAACCAGTCTATTCACTCATTCACTCATTCATTCATTCACCTACTCATTCAACAAGGGGGAGCATGATCAGGGCAGATACCATCTTTGTCCTCCAGGAGCTTTCAGTGGAGTTTACAATATAGTTTTTGAGGACATCATTTTGTAAAAGATTTTTTTATATATTTATTTTTAGAGAGAGGGAAAGGGAAGGAGAAAGAGGAGAGAAACATCAGCCGGTTGCCTCTTACATGCACCTCAGGCCTGCAACTCAGGCATGTGCCCAAACAGGGAGTCAAACTGGCAACCTTTTGTGGGCAAAGTTGAAGAGACCCAACCAACTGAGCCACACCAGTCGGGGTTCGAGAACTACATTTTTTTATAAGACATTATCAGCACATGTATGGCTAAAATGTTGTTCTGTAGTCATGAATAAGAACAAGGGCTATTTGTCGTTCCTGAGATGTGTTCTTCAGTCAAGACAGCTTGAGGCACTTGATTGATTTATTTATTAAACATACTCTTGTTTTTTTATTTGTTATTATATTTTTTCCAAGAGGTACTCTTTTTTAATAAGAATTGCTTTTTATGATGGCTGTATCATAACATTTGAAGTCAGTTGGCCACAAATCTTTGTCCTTATACAGTTATAATCTTAATACCTTTAATCTTACACATACTTACGATTACATTCTCTCTTTAGATAAGCTGATATAATCATTCAAGTTATTACAATTCTAAGTTGAGATACAGTAGAACTTAATGATTAAGAGTATGGACTCTGGAATTAAATGCCCAGATTTGAAGGGTAACTTCACTGTATACAAATCAAGTGACCATAAGGACATTACTTCGCCTTTCTAAATCTCAGTTTTCTCATCTGTAAAATGGGAATAATACACAGAATGAGATATATACACACACAAATATGTACCTGTAAAAGAGGCAAATATGAATTAATTCTGTGTATTATCCAAATATCAGTTTCTTGTTTTTGACATTGTATTATCATTGGGTGAGGCTTGAGGAAATGTGCATGGGACTTCTCTTACATTTCTTTACCACTTTCTATTACTTATAGACATTTCAAAATGAAAGTCAGAAAAATGTGACTAGTAATAGTACCCACTTCCCAGGGTTTCAAGAGGATTAAATGACCTGATATGCATATGTAAAGGGCTTAGAACAGTGCTGGTGTGCATTAGGCATTATACAAATGTTAGCTGTAGTTTAAAGGTGACTCTCATTATATCTGCTGATCCATTTGTACATTTGAACACCTTCAGGGCAGCTATATTTCTCTTATTAAATCATTCTTGGGAGAACTATCTATAAGAATATTTCATAGTAATATATATGTATAATACTATATTTATATTTATAATTTAGTATAGTGTTGGGCACTGTTAAAGAGAAAACCACAGGCCCAAAAGAGTCACTTGTGCTAAAGCGCATAACACTGAACCTAGCTTTAACATCTGATCTAGTTGCCGTTTCATACTTCTCCAGGAATAATCTCAATCAGTCAGTCTGGAATTTTCTGTACACATGGGGTAATCTGTCATGGTGGCCCTCTACACACACACACACACACACACACACACACACACACACACACACAGAGGAAGCTGAAGCAAATTGCCTGGTAAGACCCCACCTTCCCCTAAGGAACAATTCTTTCTTTTTTTGTTAATGACTTTCTTGTCCCCACCTTCCCCACCTGCCTATACTGACTATAAAAGCATTCCATATTATACAGCTTCTTGGAGTACCTCTCTACTTGCTAGATGAGATGCTACCCAGTTCACAAATCATGAGTCACTCAATCATTTTTTTATTGATTGATTTTTAGAGAGAGAGAGAAAGGGAGAGAGAGAGAGAAAGAAAGAGAGAGAGAGAGGGAGAAACATCGCTTTGTTGTTCTGCTTATTTATTCATTCACTGGCTGATTCTATTATGTGCCCTGACCCTGGATCGAACCTGCAACCTTGGCTTATTGGGACAACACTCTAACCAACTGAGCTAGTGGGCCAATGCCAATAAAGCCAATTAGATGTTCAAATTTACTCAAATGAATTTTTGAGTAAAAATTCCTCAATAGTAACAACCTCAGCAGGTTGTTAAAGAACAAATGTTTATTTAACATACTCCTAATGTTAACATCTTATGTAACCATGGTACATTTGGCAAAACTATTAACTAAACTACAGACTTTATGTGATTTTACCATTTCCCCCCAACTAACATCCTTTCTCTGTTCCAGGACCCAGTGCAGGATACCACATGACATTTAGTTGTCATATCTTCTTAGTCTCCTCCAACGTGCAACAGTGCCTCAGTCTTTTCTTGTTTTTATGATCTTGGCAATTGTGAAGAGTACTGGTCAGGTATTTGTAGAATGTCTCTCAACTTAGGTTTCTCATGATTAGACTAGGGTTATGGATTTGGGGAAGAATTCCACAGAGGTGAAGTGCCATTGTCATTGCATCATATCAGAGGACGCATGATATTCAGTGACTCACACTTATGATATTGACCTTGATTGCTTGATTAAGGTGGTGTATTCCAGGATTCTCCTTTGTAAAGTTATGATTTCTTTCTTTCCATACTCCCTTTCTTTTCCATACTTTGAAAACAAGTTACTAAGCCTAGTCCACACCCAAAGGGCAGGAAATTATACCCCCCCTCCTGGAGCAGGATATCTAAATATATGATTTACAATTTCTTGCAAAAAAAATTGTCTCTTACCCACAGTTTATTTATTCAATCATTTATATTAATATGGACCTATGGATATTTATTTTATTCTTTGAATTATAAACCCACATTATTATAATTTATTCTGTTGCTCGAATTGTTTCAGTCACTGTGGGCCTCAGTCACTGGGAGTTTTTTTAACTCCTGTGCTTTTTTCCTGACTTTTTTAAACTGCATTTTTTCCATTCCCCTCTCCCCCCCAAAGTCACCACACTGTTGCCCATGTCCATGAGTCCTTTTTCCTTTTTGCTCAGTCCCTCCATCCCTATCTCCCCCACCCCTGAACTGTCAACCTGCTCTCTATGAGTCTGTCTCTATTTTGCTAGTTGGTTCATTTTGTTAATTAGATTCCACATATGGTATTTGTCTTTCTCTGACTGGCTTATTTCACTGAGCATAATGCTCTCCAGGTCCGTCCATGCTGTCGCAAAGGGTAAAATTTTCTGTTTTCTGGCCAACCAGTATTCCATTGTGTAAATGTTCCATAATTGATTTATCCACTCATCTATCGATAGACACTTGGGCTGCCTCCATATCTTGGCTATTGTAAATAATGCTGCAATGAACATAGGGATGCTTATGTTCTTTCCAATTAGTGTTTTGGGATTCTTTGGATATATTCTGAGAAGGATTGCTGGGTCAAAAGGCAGATTCATTTATAATTTTTTGAGAAAACTCTGTACTGCTTTTCACAGGGACTGCATCTGTCTGCATTCCCACCAACAGTGCAAATGGGTTTCCCTTTCTCCACATCCTCGCCAGCACTTGTTTTTGTTGATTTATTGGTGACAGCTCTTCTAACAGGTGCGAGGTGATTGATATCTCTTTGTGGTTTTAATTTGCACTTCTCTGATGGTGTGTGATACTGACCGTATTTTCATATGTCTATTGGACATCTGTATATCCTCTTTGGAGTAGTGTCTATTCAGGTCCTTTGTCCATTTTTTAATTGGATTTTTTTGATGTTGAGTTTTGTAAGTTCATTATAAATTTTGAATATTAACCCCTTATCAGATGTATCGATGAATGTGTTCTCTCATTATGTGGGTTGTCTTTTTATTTTGTTGATGATTTCCTTTGCTGTGCAAAACTTTTTAATTTGATGTAGTCCTATTTGTTTATTTTTTCTTTGGTTTCCCTTGCCTAAGGAGACATATCAGAAAAAATATTGCTACGAGCAATATCCACGATTTTACTGCCTATGTTTTCTTCTAGGGTTTTTATGGTTTGGGGTCTAATATTTAAATCTTTGATCCATTTTGAATTTATTCTTGTATGTGGTATAAGAAGGTGGTCTAGTTTCCTTTCTCTGCACCTATTTGTCCAATTTTCCTAACACCATTTATTGAATCTCTTTAGCCCATTGTATGTGCTTGCTTCCTCTGTCAAATATTAATTGACTATAAAGGGGTGGGTTTATTTCTGGGCTCTCTATTCTTCCTATGCTTTTTTGACATCCATCCATCCTTTTTTTGTTCTTAACTGTTTTTGGAAGCATAATAAATGACAAGATACACAAAAATGTGTCCTGTACAAATTAAACGTATTGGCATCCTCTAGAACCTTAATTTGTGCTGGCAAGTCACTTTAATTATGGCGTTCTGCCATAGATGCTTCCTGATATCACTGTTTTCATTTGAAATTTTGTTAAAACACAGGGTTCCTTGAAAATTTTCACATATTGTTCCAGTACAGAAAAGAACTTGAAAACAGCTAGTAGAACATTGAGTATTCCCTATACTTTCCACTCTCTGGCTCTCCCTAAAGTGAGAAACCTGTTAAAAGAATCATTTCCTGATTTTAGTTTTCTATGAAAAATAATAGTACACACTAAACAGATCTGCTTGGTTGAGAGGTATGGCTTAGAGTGAGGAAGGGCCGCATGATCTTGGTATCTTACTGCTTCAGAAATTCTAGAATAGCATTGCCAAGTTCTCTAAGGATGCCTTTCTGAAAATTTGTCTGAGAGGGTCTCACAGAGGCTTTTCTGAGCCATCAGGCATTCATGAACATGACTGTCTATGCTGGCAGTCAGGCAGTTTTCTGGAGAGAAATGCAAATGTGATGAAGATCTTTGTATCATCTAAAAGTAGCTCAGAAAGAAGCCAGGAAGCTAAGCTGGAAGAGAAACAAATGATTTTATTTAGAAACCTACAAAATTTAGTGGATTTGTAATTCTAATACACTTTTAGCAAATATAACAGTATAAAGTGCTTACTTTGTACTAAGCATTAGAATATTTTCACCTTTAATTCTTATGAATTTAGAGATGAAATGTTTACCCAAGTCCTTGTTTTAGGATCTTTGTTTCAAGTGACCAAAAGTCTAAAACTGCAGTGGCATGTATAGAAATTTATTTCTCTCTGTGTAAAAGACTGTGAGGTGAACTGTTATGGTGCTTCAAGGTATGCATGGCCTTCACCCCCTGGTCCAAAGTGGACACATATGTCTTCTAAATACGAGGAAGGAAGAAGAGGTCGAAGAAGGCATGCATGCCGCTCTTCAGGAAGTTTCCCAGAAGCTTCCCCATAGCATTTCTGTTTATATCCTATTGGTCAGAGCTTAGACATCTGCTGTGTAATAAAGCTGGAAATGTAGCAGTTCTTTGAAAAAGTGGCTTGGTCCCCAGCTAACTTTTCTGTCTCTACAGAAGGGGAAAGCAGATTTTAGGGAAGTCTATGCAGTAATCATAGTGAGGAAGGTGGGGTTTGAACTCAGGTATGTCTTGCCCTCATGTTCTTTCTAAACCGGATCCTTACATGGAGAAAGGTACAGAAAATGTGGTGAATTGGCCCCACTCTTTGCCTTACCAACTTAACCGAAAGAAAGGAACATGCATGTGACAGGGAATGGAAAGAAGCTGAAGAATCATAAGCTGAGCTTTCAAGCTCCCTTGACATGGGTTAAGAACAACCTTCCTAAGTATTCTGGTCCTCCTGAAAAGGAAGGATAATACTTTGAGGACCACCTCTCCATAACCTAGACCAGACCTATGCTGTCCAGTACAGCAGCCACTAGCTAGCTACATGTGGCTATTGAACATTTGAGATATGACTAGCTAGAATTGAGATGTACTGTAAGTTTAAAACACATCCTGAATTTCAAAGACTTAGTGTAAATGAAAAATGAAATACATCTCAATAATTTTTGTATTGATTACATGTTGAGAGTATAACATACAATATATTTTTAATTAATTTTACATTTGTTCTTACTTTTTAAATGTAGCTGCTAGATTTAAAATAATATCTGTGACTTGCACTGTGGATTCTGTTATATTTTACTGGAAATAAATTTGTCTAGAAGATAAAAGGTTGTCCTAGAGCTGCCCTATCATTGAAACAGTTTTTCAAAATGTTTATAGGATCTGTGAAAAAGTTATCTTCAAGGATTTTTACAAGAGGGTTGTGGCAAGTCTGGTTCAAATAAATGACCCCGGGTTCTTTCTGGGGCCTCTCTCCCAGCTTCTATAAAGTGCGAACAGTATTGACTGTCCCCTGGGTAACTGGTGTGGATTGACGTCAACTTTTGGGTTGTACTGAGCCTCTCTAGCTCACACTTCTGAGGCATGTGACCGTTGTTCTTACTAGAAGGATGAGGTGATTTCTTGAGATGACTTACTGAAAGAACCTCTCTGGTTCATTTACACCTGCAAGGGGAAATAATTCTGGGCTGGATTCTATAGTAACAGCTAGACAGCATAGCCTGCTTAAAGAACTTCATGGTTTCTCAAAGATTACTGAAATTGAATCCTCAAGCATATTTGCAAGTTCTGTAGTAATTTAGTAAATCTTTGGATGACTCAGATGTGTTGAATTCATTAAAGTAGTTAGGTGCTCTCTTGTTATTCTCTTATCTTTAGCTTCAGGTTCCCTTTAGCAGTGATGGATCTCCACTTTCCATTTGAAAATTCAATGTTCTCTATGTAGAAAAAGGAAGGAGAATTTAAGGAGTTCTGGAATTTTTGTCCATTAATATTTTATTATATACTGTCAACAGCTAGCATATCTCTTCCTTGTTTTTCTATTCATAATATATAGAGTCCAGTACAAATAACACCCTTCTTTTATTACAAAATCATAAGCATGTAATTCTGTAACATAACAGTATCACACTCAAGGACACCATATGACATATTAGGTGAAATGTTCAAATCAAAACTATAAATTATTACACCCATATTATTACCCTACCAACTATACTCAAACAAGCTTATTTCTGTCAGACCTCGTGTTATATATATGCATGCATATATATATTTATATAAATACATAGATCTTCTTACTCTGACTATTGCATATATGTAGATGGGTAAATAGAAAACCAATTTTGATGTCCTTAGAATTTTCATCAACTTCATCTCATTCTAGATTTCAAATATTCTATTTGTCCATACTACAATTGGAATTATCTTTTATTAACTTCACATAATTACCTTCACAGTACTTGAATTGTTTGCTTGAACTACTTGCAAATTATACTAATATAAATTAAAATGGTGCATAACCTGTGGCTTTTAAAATAAATCTTTGAAAAGGGCTTAAAAAGACTTTCTTGTTTAACAAATACTGTCCTTGATGGAGAAAATAAAAAAGTGTACTAATGATAAAGATGAGTAAGAGGAAATGGTGCAAGTGAATAGACGCAGTTGCTTACTCAGGGTGGATTAGTTTATTTTTCTTTAAAGTGCCACAGTGAATATTTTTAGGTAACTTAAGATATTTAACTTTTGTAGAGTAGACCTTTGTTTTGTTGTCCTCTCTTCTGGGAAAATTATTTTGGAAACTCGCCCGCCTCATACTTCAAACTGGTGTTCCTGGTGGGAACAGCCAACCATAGAATCCAAACCAATGACCACATGATGCAAGTTAGGTCACTGAGAGTTTTTCTCCAGAGCTTTTTAAATTGGAATTAAGGGAAGAGTCTGGTCTTCTTTGAAGAAGGCAAAAGTGAAAGGGGCAGGCCTCACTGTGTGATGGGTTTGACAGGATACCACTGACACGCAAAAAGGAACAGATGCATAGAATGGACAGAGAGTTCTTAGAGGGTTTGTGAATCTGGTTTCATTAATATCTAAAGCACAGATACATTCCACCATTAATGACAATTCAGTATGTGAATGAATATATCTCCCTTTGCCTAAGTGAATGAGTTGTGTTTCTGTCACTTCAGAACTGAAAGAATTCTGGCTAATATGCTATCCCTTTGGTGTCCAGCCTGTGAGATGGCCACCAATGATTTTTAACTCTGGTAGTCACACCCTTGTATAGTATCCTCATGGATTAAATAAAAATTTGATCAATAAAGTAGAGTGGAGGTGATGGTTTGTATCTACTGTAAGTAGGTCATAGAAAGTCTATTTTGGTCTCTTGGGTTGCTAGCAGAGGAAGAAGCTGGCTCCCATGTTGGAAGGACACTCAAGTAGTATCAAGATGAGGCCCTCGTGAAGAGGAACTAAAGCCACTGGCCAACAGCCAGTGCCAACTTGTCGCCATGTGAGTGAGCCACCTTGGAAGCAGATCCTCCAGCCTCAGAAGAGCCTTTGGGTGACTGCAACATCATGAGAGACCTAATTTAAAACACCTTCCAAGCCACCCTCAAACCCTGGACTCACAGAAACTATAAGAGATAGTAAATGTTTACTGTTGGCTCAAGCCACTGATTTGGGGGTAACATGTTACCCCAAGGAAATGTTATTTTCGTAACAACAGATAACTCTAACAGCCTTATAGGGACATTGGAAAGGAGAAAAAGGTGAGTGAGAAGCCTAATACAATAATACGGTGCTTTCCCAGAGAGAGGGTCAGTGACTAAGTTGGTAGTCATTGATACTCAGTATTCCTATCCCCTGTCTGTTACCTGGGTTATATATTTTATCACTAACCATCACAGAAGCTAACATCTCAATACAGAAGCAAGAGAGCAAATCAATTTATTTGAATTCCATTTCATGAAAAAAGAATCATCTGTTAGTTTAAATAAGATTGTGTATGAACACTTACTTAAATATCTTAAATCTCAAATGTTATTACTCATAGAAAAATGAATATTAACTTGTAGACATTTAAGCACATTTTTCCTACTAGATAATTTAGTAAAGGTAAGACTTTCTCTTAGGAAGTGAGTGATCAAGGACTTCTGATCTTATCATCTAAAGAGAACTCTATTAAATTTTCTAATTGACTTCTCCATTTGAATATTAGAGATTAAGCTTGATGTAGAATAATACCCAAATACAATATATATTTTTATTTTTTGATGTGATATTTTTAAGCTTATTAAATAACATTTATTTTTTACAATTTTTTTCTTTTATTGTCCAAGTTTTCTAGTTTTGATGATTATTACATACTTTTTCTGAGGGAATCTGGCTCAACTCCTCACTCAAATGGTGACTCAGCAAATAGTTGTTGGCAGCTCTTCTTTTGGTCTCGATGTGAGGCAGGGGGGCTGAAAACCAGCCCATGCATGTTTGTTTGTGGCCCAAGCATTAACTGTGATATGACTTCATGTACTTTCTCCGCACTTGATTTCCCTCAACTATCAATAAGTGCCTCCTAAAATTCCATAAGTTGGGCAAATCACTGAATATTGAGTCTTCAGTTATCAATCTTGTAAACTGTCAAGTCAAAAAATCACCAACATTTGTATGTGTAAGGTAATAATACATTTATAGTCACACTCGTGTTCTTGATACCTAGATGATTGGTCCTCCTGATGATTTCACTGTTTCGTATGATGATTTCAGTGTTGGAAAGATTTGGAAATGGAACCATGAGGTAAAATGAATGTTTTGAAATGCTATTAAAAAAAGTTCATAGAAGCCAGGAATGAGTCATCATTATAAAAATGATAATACCTTGTATTTGAAAAACTTTATTTTTCAAGAAACTATTATTTAAATTACAACTAAATTACATGTTAGAAAATACATGTGAATAATACAATGAAGTAATGTCATTTCCTTATGTTCTAATCCTTTGAATATACAGTGCAAAATATACAATGCTGTTTTCACAATACTACAGTTCGATCTGTAATATGGTACATGTATATTTCTATAGACACACTGTATATAACTCTCAGCTAGCCAGCATTTTATTTATGAAGATGCTGAAAAATCTTTCGAAACCATCAGTGAAAGATGAAATCGTGACCAACAGAGGCTTACTGTTCAGGAGTTGGTGTGGACAGAAACTAACACTTGTCTAGTTATAGATGCTGGTGCCTTCCATTATATGCTATATTTCATTAGATCCACACCTCGAACCTATCAAAGAACTACCACTGTCCTCATTTTAAAAACAAGGAAAGGAAAAAGAAGGTAATGAATTTATGCATTTTGACACAGCAAGAGAGAAGAGGAAGTGGGAGTTGAACATATTGGGTTGGCCAAAAAGTTCATTTCTTTTTTTCCATAAGATGGCTCTAGTAATGCTTATTTATCTTTCACATTATTGGAAATAATTTTGTTAGATTGTATTGTGACAGCTGTCATATCAGTGTGCATTTGAAAAAATTACCAAAATTGGTGAATTTTTGTGTAGCTATTTTAATATTGAAGATGGAAGATAATATGCAATATTTTCAGCATATTATGCTTTATTATTTCAAGAAAGGTAAACGCAACTGAAACGCAGAAAAAGATTTGTGCTGTGTATGGAGAAGGTGCTGTGAATGATATATCGAACGTGTCAAAAGTGGTTTTCAAAGTTTTGTGCTGGAGATTTCTCGCTGGACAATGCTCCACAGTTGGGTAGACAAGTTGAAGTTGATAGCAATCAAATCAAGACATGAAAACAATCAATGTTATACCACGTGGGAGATAGCCGACATATCCAAATCAATAGAGTTATTGGTGAAAATGAAAAATGCGAAAAAACTAAACAGACTTTTTGGCCAACCTAATATATCTCTAAAAATAAATTTCCACTTTTTGTTAAGCTATGGAACCTTTTTTTCGGGCAAAAACTTCTGTGCGTGTGAAAAATATGGGTGCTCTGGTTGAGTGGCTGGTCTTGCTGCTTCACTTCTCTCCCTGCCTGAGGCCCCATGACATCCTCAGTTTGAAACTACTGGGTTATGCCATTATGTTTGTCATTCTAGTTTTCTTTTAAACCAACCATCCTCATTTAGTGCACCAAACTAAACACTCTACTAACAAGAGTATTTGACAAACCAGAGCAATACACCTAGGTAAGATAATATTTGTCAAACTTTAGGTATTATTATACAAGTTACAATATATAAGATGATAAGGATTATGAGAATGTCAACAATGATGGTTATGATGCTAGAATTTACTCTATAAAAACTGTGCATTTGCTACCATATGATCTCACCTATAAATGAAACCTAATCAACACAACAAACAAGCAAGCAAAATATAACCAGAGACATTGAAATTAAGAACAAACTGACAGTAACCAGAGGGGAGGTGGGGGGGATAATGGGGGGCAAAGGGGGAAGGGTTTTCAGGAACATCTATAAAGGACACATGGACAAAACCAAAGGGGGGGTAAGATCAAAGGTGGGAGGTGGGGATGGGTGGGGTGCAGGGGAGTGGTAGGGGAAAATGGAGACAACTGTACTTGAACAATCATAAACAAAAGTTAAAAAAAAAACCTGTGCATTTGCTTAGTTTCAGAGTCAAATAATAACATATGTACAGGCCTTTTAGGGCACCTAGCTGGTTTCATTGCTCTCTCCTGAAAAGCACCAGAGTAGTTCTTTGTGATAAGTTCCTTTTAGGTGTGTTAACCTTGTGTTTTTGCCATGTACCCCTGCTAATTCGACAGGATGGCCTATGATGAAGCCTAGCACAAGAGGGGTGCTCTTTCTTCTCTCCGCAGAGTGAGAGTGCAAAACATCCAGGGAGGGTCAGCACTGGTTAAATGCAGAAGTAGGGAGATGGAAGACAGGAAACAGAAGCCATGAGTAAGCAAAGCCATGAGGCAGAAAGTGAGTGCAGCACAGTCAGTAGTGATAGTTGGAAAAATAAGCAGGTAGAGACAAACAGAGAGAAGAGCTGAGTCATGTGCATGGCAAGAGTCCAAGGGTTCCTGTGAAGTCACCGAAGGGTAGCTTGTACTGCTGGACTCGAGCTGTTACTCACTTGTTGCTGAGCAGCTGTAATGAAAATTTAGTTTTCCACAAGCCTGCCAACAAGAGCTTTATCTATGTTTTCTGCTTCCCCATATCATATCCTTTTAATAAACCTACATTAGCCGAGCCTCATTTCTCTGTGATTGCACCCCGAGAGCATCTAATTAACACAGCACTGAAAGCTTGCACAGCGCCTGGAACTTAGGAGGAGCTCCTCATATGTGGCTATTATTATTTTAAAAGAGGTCCCGTGAGCAAAAGCAAAAACTGCAGACTAACACTCAAATCCAAGAGTCACACTTGGTTTGGATGTGCAGTTTGGAAGCTTTTTTTCCTTCCTGCTTTACAGGGTTATTTTAGTTCTAGGAGAGGGCCCAAACTGGATAAGTTTAGGTGTGGAAATAAAACACATGTTCTAACAGTCTGAGAGAGGTGAATGAGTCTCTTAGATGTGAGGCTTCACAAAATATTTCAAATTATTTTTCCAATATTGTAGGCATGGCAAAAAACAAAATGATTTTCTAAGAGCATTTCTCTTTTTAACATTCCAACATTCTCAAGAGAAATATAATGTACGTATTTCTAACGGTCTTACATAACTCAGTATTATTTAGTTGGAATTGATTGATGTATATAAATTCAAGAAGTTTTGAACTCAAAGGTGTTTCCAGACAGTGAAACTGTCTCCTCAGAAAAGAGTTGAATTAGATGTCTTCTTTAAAAGGTTTCAGAGCTCTGCTTCCAACTTTACCAAATATTCCATTTTCGTATAGCACTAAAGAAGTCATCTCTAAAAAAATCTCCCTTCTAGTTAGGAACAAAAAGAGTAATTTAAATTCCAGAAAAGTAATGGGCAACAAAGAAGAAACCAACCATATTCTTGATCTAAGTGTAAAAAAAAATAAAAAGGAAAGAAAAAAAGGAAGAAGGGGGTGGTGGGAGGGGGAGGGAGGGAGAGAAGGAAAAGTCCTGAAATAATGAAGGGTTACAGGTTTGTGAACGAACTGACATGTGATAAGCAACTCAAATTCCTCTATGGCGTGCATGAAATCTCAGACAGACCTGGAGAGCTCTGCTAGTGTAAAATTACATTTTGATTCTGCTTCCCTGATACCCTGTTCCATTATAATGATTATCAGACTTACTGAGATCACTTGGGAATTGTCTCCCTTTCCTTGTACTGTAAGCAGTGTGAGTTTAGGGTCATTGTCTGTCTAAACTCCATTATCCCCCGAACCTAATAGAAGACCTAGCAGAGCAGGTGCTCAGAGTTACTTGTTGAATAAAACCTTACAGCGCAGTAATGTCTAGAGGGTAAAAACACAGGCTCTGGAATCAAATTCAGTGTCATTGTCAACATCTATAGAGTGGACACATGGGCAGTGCCTGAGTTGTAGTGAGGATTATATGAGGAAGTAAATGTACAGCCCTTGGCATGGTACCTGACATGTTGTTAGTGTCCAAAAAATGTTCACTATAAAGAAGTCATTAGTGTTTTCCCCATTGCAATGAACTTAACACATTTTTCTTCAAAAACTAAAGTTTGTGTAAAAGTTAAGTAAAAATAAAAATTTTAAAACCCATTGTGATTTAGCCACACACCATTTATCAACCTAGTCTGAAGCATCGCTGCTAATGTTCTCTTGAAATATCTCTGTTTTTATCCAGTTGGCTGGTTTGCCATTCTCACTATCAGTGAGTCATTTGATCTTACTCATTTCTGGCTGAATTCAGTTGGCTGTGGAGCAGGCGTGCCAGAGAATATGAAGGGTTGTAATCCTGGATTCTTTCAGCCTAATAAGTATGTCAATTGTCTCAAAGCATGGCCATGATTTAACGGTTACATAGTCAAGAATTCCTAGAATAAGATTTTTCTTTTTCCAGCCCTGGCATGACTCTGACCCTGAACAGCGTGTACTTGGGTTACTCTGGAGACGTGGCCACTGCCCAAGTATCCCTTGGACAGATGAAACAGAGACTGAAAAGCTGTGAATGACTACCATCCTGTTAGCCCAGGGCTGGCCTTTGTCTTTAACAGAGCCACAGCTGGAGGGCAATAACAAGACCTAGGGTTTATTGAACACCTACCAAGTGTGACACGTTTTGTAAATATTATTTCTAATTCGTACACAAACCTATGAAAGATACCCTGTATTTCCCATTTTACAGATAAGGAAACTAGAGCTCAAATAGGTTAAGTCACCTGCTCAAAAGTTCACAGACTTAAAACCACTGAACTATGCTATCTTCACAATTTTTATGTAGATCAGAAACTGTTCTAAAATGTAAGTAAATTTTATTTTAAAATTATAATAGATTTCTTCTGTGAATGGAAATCCTCAAAATAAAATTAATTTAAAAAATAAATTTCTAAAGAATAGAACCTGGGAAAAAAATCACTGCACCTAATAATAAACCCAGCTCTCTTTTACTTATTTATTTATTTATTTATTTATTATTCAATTTATTGAGCTAACATTGGTTAATACCATTACATAAATTTTAGATGTACAGTTTTATAATATGAGGTATAAATGACATCTCCGTCCCCTGTGATGCACTCACTACCCCAGACTTGGTCTCCTTTCATCACCACATACTGGAAGCTCTCTATTCTTTTCCTCCCACTCCCAGCCACCTTCCGTTCTGGTAACTGCCATTCTGTTGTCCAAATCTATGAGTTTGGCTTGTGTTTCGTTTTGTTTGTTATTTTGTTGCTTTTTGTTCTATAGCTCACATATGAGTGGAGTCATATGGTTCTTGTCCTTTTTTTATCTGACTTATTTTATTTAACATTTAACTCTTGAGATCCATCCATGTTGTCAAAAATGGTAGTATTTCATCTTAAAACGGCTGAGTACTATTCTGTAGTATACATGGGGTCTGCCTGCAAAAAGTCCAGCCACTATTAATGTAACAAAAATGGTTTGCACAACGTCCATGTAACCTGGCAGCCAAGGAGAGTGGACTGTCACGTGTGAATGATGATGACTTCACTGTACTAGTCAGTGGGGGCAGTAGATGCCATTGAATGAGCATGTGTGCTGTGTGGCCATCGCATTCAAAATGACTGAGTGAGTACAGCAATGAATCTGTACCAAATTTTGCTTTAAACTTGAACATTCCTCCATGGAAACTATTTGGATGACTCATAAGGACACAGCAATGGGCAACTGGTGATTGGCAGCTTCATCACGGCAATGTGCCCACTCATGCATCACATCTCATGCAGAGTTTTTTGATGAAACATCAAATCACCCAGGTGACACAGCCCCCTTACAGCCTAGATTTGGTGCCCTGTGACTTCTGGCTTTTCTCCAAACTAAAATCACCTTTGAGCCCTGGCTCAGTGGATTGAGCACTGGCCTGCAAAACAAGGGGTCACCAGTTTGATTCCCAGTTAGGGCACACGCCTGGGTTGCAGGCCAGGTCCCCAGTACAGGGCATGTGAGAAGCAACCACACAATGATGTTTCTCTCCTTCTCTTTCTCCCTTGCTTTCCTTCTGTCTAAAAATAAAAATAAATAAAATATTTTTAAAAAATCACCCTTGAAAGATAAGAGATTTCTGACTATCAATGAGATTCAGGAAAATACATGGGGCAGCTGATGGCAATTGGGAGAACTGTGTGAGGTCCCAAGGTACCTACTTTGAAGGGGACTGAGGTGTCATTGTCCTATGTACAATGTTTCTTGTATCTTGTATCTTTTTCAATAAATACCTGTATTTTTCATGTTATGTGGCTGGATAGCTTCTCAACACACCTCGTGTGTATTACACCTTCTTTATCGAAAAATTTGCTGAAGAACACTTCAGTTGTTTCAATACCTTGACTATTATAAATAATGTTGCAATGAACATAAGGTATATGTGTACATATAAAAATCTTCACAAGTGTTCTCAAATATATCTTTAGAACGGAACTTTACCCTTTGTATTTTAAGAAAGCTTCATTATCTATTGTCCTCCGTTTCCTTCCTCCCTTAACTTTCATTTCCAGCCAGAAAATATAATCCTAGTAGGATAGGAAATTTTCTATCACTTCAAGAAAAAGTTTGCATCTTTTAGGGCAACCTACCCAGTTAGAACCAGCTCATTGGCTTCTTCCCAGCTATTTCAGGATCATTACACTCTGGGGTAGTGAAAGGGAGTTTCCTGGTACCTCTCAAATTACTTTTTGTGTCCATAACCACCCTGTCTTTGCTCAGCTGATACCCCAAGCCTGCCTTGTACCGGCTCAGACTGTGCAACAGCGACCCTATGCCACGTCTGCTGCTATGCATACCTGACTCATCGCCACACATAGCTCTCTCTTTTCAGGTTCCGCATTACCTTTGAATGGTGTGGAATTCCACTTTAGGGATGCTGCAGACTATATCTCCATTGAACACAAAGAAACAATTATTCAGTTTAATAAACACTTACTGAACACCAGACACCAAGCAAGACGGAGTCGTACAGGAAGTGAAGACATTGGATGAAAAAAAAGCATTTAAAACATGGAAAACACACAGGCAAGTAGGTCTAAAAAGGCAGTGCAGCAGAACAATGAACCTGTTAGACTGTAACCTACATGAGGCCAGGGAGTCGTGTTCCGTTGCGTTTTGGCAATGATGTACTCCAAGTGCCCCGAAGAGTGGCTGCTATTTGGTGAGCATTTGATTAATATTTGTTGGATGAATGAATGAATGAATGAATGAACAAACAAGATATGATTCTTGTCCTAGTGAAGCTTACACACTAGTACACAAGAAATAAACACTACACAATAAAAGTGCTCCTATAAGAATAAGCAGAGTGGGAACAAAGGCACCAAATCCAGTCTTGAAGTGGTTTAAGAAAGTTGGGGACTACAGAATTTGATCTCCCCAGTTTTCTACAGGCTCTGGTAAGGCTGGGAGGGTCCTAAAACAAATATTTATATCTCCTATCCAAATAGTTCTGCTCAAGAGACAAAGTGAGTTGAATTAAGTCAAACTTTGCATAGAAGTCAGTTTCCTGCCAGTGTGGTTGTAACTTTAATTTTTCTTCATGGCTGAGCATATCTTTAACATGTCTATTTTCATTTTATTATTTATCATAAAAGTCCAAATATTAGTCTCTGTAAGTAACTTTAAATAACCTTTTTTA
This sequence comes from Macrotus californicus, assembly GCA_007922815.1. NCBI lineage: Eukaryota > Metazoa > Chordata > Mammalia > Chiroptera > Phyllostomidae > Macrotus > Macrotus californicus. Next base: position 26,111 of record VMDR010004841.1, read on the forward strand.
TCATCGGTGTAGGCTTTGTTCTTTCTGATGAGACATTAAAGTGAAGTGGGGGGTGAACTGTGTAAGTCTTTAGGAATGGCAAAACCAGAGGAAGGGGGTCTACGGCTTATTCAGTTACTAAGGGGACCCAATGCTGAAAATGGCTCTAAATATTTGAAGAAAAATTTTCCCACCAGAGAGCCAACTAAAATTTGAAAGTGAGGTTACCAGAGACTTTCACCATATCATCCCACTCTAAACAAGTGCATGAGAAAGTTAAGGATCAGACTCAGTTGTTAGTTGTGCTTTTATTTTATACTGTCATAAAATAATTTATGTTCTACCTTGACAATCCCCTTGGCTCGGGCATTAAAAATTATTTTTACAGGAAAGTAAATTATTGCATTAAAAGAATTATTTTTACAGGAAAGAAAATTATCTCCTAAAATGAAAGCAACAATGCTGTTAAATTTCACATTCTAGGTTCTTGTTCCCAAGCAAACACAGAAAAGGATTTTTTTAGTAGAGATTTTCATCTACAAGAATACCTCTGACTTTAAACATGTTGTTAGCTCCCACAGATTCCTGCAAGAGCAATGCACAGATGGTGTATTATATTGGGATTCTTGAAGGGTTCTCTGTATGTTGATAATATTAGCTGTGCACTGAGTAACATTAGCTTAATCTGCAAATAATAGACAGCAAGAACATTTAGTGATAATATAGAATGCTGTTTGGACTATTAATGTTTTCATCATAGAAAACACAGTGTGGTGTGCAAAGTTTGGGGTAACTATATTTATCTATGTTAATGGTATGGATGCTTTGCAACAAAGACTTGCTGAATATGAATTGGGGCTGATGGTGGTCATACATTATGTATAATGTTGAAGTGCTATGCTACAAAACCCTGAGTTTCCTGGTTAAAACAACATTCAAGCCAGAAATTACATACATTATTTCTCAAGTCAACTCAAGAAGTTAAAACTGATGGGCCATATACTCAAATAGAGACATCTAAAAGAATTCAACTTCATTTATTTTTCCAGTTAAAAGGCAAAATATTCATTCCTTTATTTTGTTAATGCTTTAGACTAGAGTTATTCTCTAAAAGGGTCAGTGCTGTTTCACATCTCCATAAAATTTTTCTTGCTGTGCATGTAACAGTCATTTCTCTGATTCTTTCAGTTCAAGTAGCAAGGCTTGTCATGAAAAAGTTTCATACTAAATGTCTAACAAAATGATTTTGTGTTTCTGTTTTTACACACTGAAGTCATCACGCAGGAAAGGAAAATAAATCATTCTCTTTTAGGGTGAAAGCATTCATATTTGATAAGTGATTTGAAAGTAAAATGAGATTTTACATAAACATTTTACATTTTTTATGGACTTATCTTTATTGGTATTCTTTTCAGGAAAAAGTTACTACTAAAATAAATATGTACATATCAAAATATGTATGACAAAGTATAGTACAGATAATTTGTGCTAGAGAAATGAGGAAGTCTTGCAAAGTGCATACGAGAAAGAACCTAGTGATAAAAAGTTTGTGGGAGAGTATTATTAAAGACAAAAAACGTTTTGTTTTCTGTGAGCATAGGACCACAACTTATAAATACTGTCCAAAAGATAGGAAGAAAAGGAAGAAACAAGTTACTCAGAGATGAAAAACTACAACAGAAAACGCATAAGTAAATGTTTGGTTTTCGAATGTCATTTATATCTTAATACGGCCCCTCTGGATGGCTGTCAAGTCAGAGCTGGATGAGAAATATCATTAAGGGATCTAAGATAAACTTTGTTTTACATTCTTGCTCCACCCCTGACATTCCTTTCTACTACATTTAAAACATTGGTTGGCAATTAGTTCAGCCTTTGTTATGTATTTAGAGGCCCTGTGCTCTAGCGAAATCTTATAAAACTGTTTTATAACATATTCCACAGTGGAGAAAAAAGCTAACTGACAAATGCCCCGCCCCTTCACTCCCACCTTTGGTTTTTCACCCTTCTGGCTACAACTTTATACAAAAAACAGTAAAACTCTATTTTAGTGTTACTGCTGCTGAGAACAGGGTAATACATTACCACCTTGGAGAATAACCCGTGACAGATGTACTTTATAGCATCTTCTTGGAAGGCATAGGATTTATATTCAGGATATAATCCTGGCATGTATCAACATATTATTTATTGAGCATCTACTGTGTGCCAGGTACTAAGCTACTCTCTGTGGAGGATGCAAAGACGAACAGAACACAATTATGTCTTCAAGGCACATACTATCAAGCAGGGGATGTGAAACATTACAAACAACTACAATAATGGTATATGTGCTAAGAAGCTTTGATTGCTTGATATATTCATAGCCCCCTCAAAGAAAAGCAGCGTGAGTTAGTTTCTTTATGCATATGTTATGCCTCCCAGTGCTTTGAAGCTTGAATCTGAGAAGAAAACCTAAACCCAGAAGTGGCCTGAGGCACAGCTCTTCCAGAGATGGGAGTTCAATACTGACGAGTCCTTCACTGGCTCCCTTGATTAAGTTCACCTTCCAGAAGTTTGAATGTGAGGCTGCAGAGAGTTGGTAGCATGGCTGGAGTTGCAGAAGCAGAGACTGAAGTTTACAAAGTCACTGTGATAGCAGAAAACTGGAATAGGGAGCTAGCAATGATGTGCTGCTTGAGTGGAAAGAATGGGGATAACCAGCTGAACAGATGGATAGAACTTCTGAGGCTGGAGGGTCCCAAGCACTGCCATGTCCTGGATTTAGGTTCTGTTTTCCACTGAATTCACTGTTGAGACTGTTCTTCCTTTTACTCCCCTCTGGAGCTTCCTATCAGTTAGGGGCTATTCTGAATATGCCTGTTCCTTGCATACTGAGAAGATCCCTCTTAACACTGCACTATAGTGGGAGGGTTCAAGGTTAAATGCTTGGCATGATCCTTCTTATCTTGCAGTTTCAACACCAGACACTTAGATGGGCCCACAGATATTTGAATGAATATTGATTGAGGGAAACAGGTAAAATATCATGAGAGTTAAGAGGAGTAGAAATTATTTGTTTCTGAGAGAATCAGAGATAAACTTTTATGGAGACTGCGTCACCCAAGTAGAGCCTTGAAGTCAGAGGGAGCTTAGTCGGGAGTGACGGGAGGGACTTCTTCCCCAAACATATGCTCTAAACATGAGACTTTCTCAATTGTTTCTAAAGTATTATGTTGTCATGAAAGTTTGTAAGGCTACGATGAAAATACACTGGAGAGAACATTATGAAAAGAGAAGGTATGGAAGTATTTATGGAAGTATTCACTTCGCTGGTCCACCCAAGGAATAGGTCTTATACCTGGGTCTGTCCCCCTTCCCCATTGCAGCCTGTCCTAGCAAATGCTTGAGGGTTAGGGAAGATGTACACATGGAAATAGGAATCCAGGCAGTGGACAAAGTCATAACAGAGGGTCAAATAGGGAAATGAAGAAGTTTAGCTTCAAGGAAAGCATCTGAAGGCGAATATTAATGGGAAGAGAGGTTGGAAATGTAGATTCAGGTCTGAACTTCATTCTGTAGGTATTTTTGCTGCAGGCATTTATGAATTCTAAACAAGGGAGGAATGCCAGCATTGTACTTTAGGAGGACTAATCTGAAAATAGTATCTGAAGAGGATAAAACCAAGTTAGGAATCCAGTGCAAAAGCCCAGGTGAAAGATAATGTGGGTTACTGTCATTGTAAAACTGCATGTACTTTCCATCATTACTATCTAGACTTTGTGTTAGTGTTTTGTATTTATACACATCTTTATTATTTATTTACATATTATAGCTCCTTATGATAAGTTAGTAACACAGCAATACTACACATCTTTCTTTAATTTATAGCAATGAGATCGCATACAAGATGCAAAATTACCTAACAGCCTGTTCCTTCAACAGCACATAAGGAAAAATAATAACTACTCCACACATTGTTTACTATTTTGGGGAGAGATGTTACTGAAATCTAAACAGTCCCAAATTATTTTACAAAGTAATACTTCTTTCTCAGATGCTCTGAAAATTCTTAGAGGTGAAAGGAAACCAAAAGCAATCTACCTTTGGACGTTCATTCGGTTTCATATGTCAGTGTCTCAGTGCACCATGTTGTACCTTTTGGAACTTTATACGTCACATTGTACACTGTGAACTCACATGCATTGCAGCAGCCTGCCTTGGACCACCTGAAACCAATCTCATGATGAATGATTTTTCAGTATTCCATTCCAGAAATATTTGGGGAGAAACATGACCCGAATGTCTATTGATAATGTCACCAAAGCTTTTCTTTTTCCTTTTTCTTTTTCTTTATTTGGTAGAATTTCTGATTTTCCTTAGAAAGAGAACATGCCCAATGATTCTCAGTCTTTTCTCCATGAGCCACAAACAATTGAAGACAATCACATTCATCATACCCTCCCATGGGAGCTAGCCACAACTTCCACTCAAGAAAACATCAACATTTGCCCTGGCTGGTGTGGCTCAGTGGATTGAGCCCCAGCCGGCGAACCAAAAGGTTGCTGGTTTGATTGCCAGTCTAGGGCACATGCCTGGGTTGCGGGCCAGGTCCCCAGTGGGGGGCATGTGAGAGGCAATCACACATTGATGTTTCTCTCCCTCTCTTTCTACCTCCCTTCCCCTCTGTCTAAAAATAAATAATTAAATTAAATTTAAAAAAATAAAGAATCCACATCAGCTTGAGAAACGTGCTAGGGCTAACGGAGTGTGAATTAAAGTTTTTGAAGCCAATTCAAGTATGAAACTTTAATATTAATCACAAATGGCTCGTGTGTACCCTCACGATCAAACATCACAACACCTTGCTTAGTTGAGAACTGTGAGACTGACGACGCTATCAACATCAAGCATTACTCAGTGTCAGTGAGGCAAACACACACGACGTGCTCCCCAGTACCCACCACATGCACATTCCCAGTATTAACTAGACATAGACTCTTCATTTCTTCGTGCTTACCTCTGCTTTCAAACCCTGTCAACAAGTATGTACGATTGCACGGAACCTGCTCTTTGATTTTATATGTGGGTAGATTGAATCACAAAAAAAAACACACCCTGATTTAGAAAATTGGATTCACTATTGATGACTCCCTTTTGTGTGTGTGTGTGTTCCTAAACCTGATTTCAAGCCAATAGGTATTCTAAACCACGAAGAGGAAACAAGAAATACACAAACTATGTTCAAAGGGGGTTCAATGCCTTTTCTCACATAAAACCTTGAGAAATTGCACTCTGATCACAATTTTATCTACTTGCAGAACTCATCTGGGTAGTCCTACCACTGACTTTAAATAAAACACCACAAAAACAAGCTGTGAAGCATTCCGAAGCCAGGAGAAACAATCGAGTGGAGGATCCATTTGTCCTTGCTTGTTCAGGTAATAAGTATGTTTCAGGATGATTTTCTGGAAATACATGTTTATATTTTCACGCATTTTCTTGGTTGGCCACATTCCTATTTATTCTGACATATGTCAAAGTGCATTTTAGGATTTCTTTATTTTTTTATTCAACAAATATTTTTTTGAGTATCTACTCTGTGTTGTACTGATTTCAACGGTGAATTGAACAGACAAATCCCAGCTCTGGTATAGCTAAGTTTCTAGGTGAGGAAAGACAGATTGTGAGCAAATAAATAAGTGAGACATATTGTGTGACAGTTGGTGATATGTTCTGTGGAGATAAGAATGCAGATAAAGGGAAGCCAGAGTTCTGGAGTGAAAGTTACAGTTTAAATAAGGTGACCATGCACATCACTGAGAAAGTGGCTTTTCAACAAAGGCCTGAAGGAAGTGAGGGAGAGAATCATAGTTACCTGAGCCTTCCAGGCAGTAGGAACAGCAAGTTCAAAAGCCCTGAGGTGAGTGTCTACTGGTCTGTCCAGGGAGCAACAGGAGACCAGTGTGGCAACAAAAGAGCAAGCAACAGAAAGAGGAGAAAGACATGTGATTAGGAAGGTAAGGGGGTCCCTTGTGGGTCATTTTGAGGGGGTTGCCTTTGAATGAGATGGGAAGCTGTTAGAGGTTTGGAACAGAGGAGTGACGAGATTTTACTGTGACTGACTTGAACCTCTGTGGATGGGGTACAATATGAATTTGAGCTCACGTAAGTGATGACTTCTAGAGAGCCAAAGTGTTTTCTGGAGCTGGGCTAAGATTTAGTGTCTGAGGAATTTCATAGTTTTGGTATTTTTCCTGAAAAAAAAAGGAAGAAAGGAAGGAGGGAGGGAGGGAGGGAAGGAGGGAAAGAGAGAACAAAGGAAAAAGAAAGAAAAATGAAAGAAATCAAGTATGTTGAGACATTAAGAGCAGTAACTTTCACTGCAACATTATCCGTGCTCCTGACAAACCTAGCAAATAAAAACGACCAGGAGAATGCATAGTCTATTAACAGTCACAGTAAATACATGATAATTCTTTGATTGTGCTCACAACTTTCCTTCTAGCCAGGACAAACTCTGCTACTCTGTTAGGTAGACTGTCTGCAAAACACATAGAATTTGTGTTTGGAAACCTTTCATTGGTATCCTGGGAAGTTCAGCTCGTTAATGTTGTGATGCACTTGAAGATCATCAAGAATGCAAAACTGACCTAAAAAAAGGGTTTTCAAGTATTGCAAAGAAGGACATTATTTGGGGCATCTGTTTTACCTTTATACATGATCTCAGCAATACTTTGTCCTGATCACCATTATCGATCGCCGCCATCTTACAGGGACACAGAGAGGTGGTCCCGAGAAGTAAATGATAAATTTGGAAAAGCTAATTATTGCATTGGTCTCTATTAAATTTGGCCTTGTTTTATTACAAAAAAAAATAGTTGTTCTCAAAGTATATCCAGGCACCCCTGGGGTTTAGAAGATCTGTGAGGTCAGACCTGTATTCACAGTAATACCAAGATGTTACTTTCTTTTATCACTTTCATTTCTGTTATGAGTGTACAGTGGCGTTTTCTAGAGGCTATGTGTGATATCTGAACAGACAGGATGGTGCGGGAGCAGATGTGAGAATCTAACTTCTTTTCTTAAGAAGATTAAAGAGATTTGCAAACATGTTAAAACAATGCTATTCTTCTCATTACTTGTTGAACTATAGTTATTTTCATTAAGATGTTATTTATGCTAGCATGTATTGAGTTTATTTTTGTTATTTTAAATGAATTAAATAAGCAACTGAATAAATTTTAAGTGTATGAAAGGATCCTGAAATCAGAAAGTCTGAGAAGCACAAGATTAGAATGTGAGCTTTTTTGTGTTTTGTGCATCTCCGCACCAAATGTCCCAAAGAGGGCCTAGCATATAGTACGTGCTTAATAAATACTCGTTGAATGGATGAATGAATTGTTACTAAGATATCAAATGAACTAACATGAGCTTCTTAAGGGCCTGAGACAAATGGTAATATTTGTAGTTGTTGAGATTTGTGCATACATTAGGATAGAACTATTTTATGCAGGCATCAGAATTATTCATGAAGGGAATTCAGAATAAAGTGAGATACTCATTTATATTTCCCTTTACAACCTCCCCACACATTCACAGACCCCCTGATATAAGAAGTATCACCTTATCAGTGAAAACAAAGATGTTCCTTTCAGTTTGCAGCATGTGAATGACTGGGCTTCTATTCTTTTTGGTACATTCACAAACTCCTGTATCTTGGTTTTCGCTGGATGTTTGACAAGACAAACAACCTTCCACTGAGACTAGAAGAATTTAGTTAAAAAGGTAACTTGCTTCTTTCAATTGAGGACATACTAAATTAGATGCTTGGTCCAAAAGGGACCTAATGCTTCTAGACTCTAGACCACAGGTGGCAAACACAAGGCCCGAGGGCCAAATCCAGCCCTCCACCTTGTTTTATCCGGCCCGGCACCTTGTTTCTACCCACTGGCAGCGCCGAGCTCCTTGCCCCTAGTTAAGGAGTAGTTACATTGATGCAGTCCTAAAATTACATTCGGCCCTTTGAAGGCAACCGAGAAGCTGATGTGGTCCCTGGAAACTAGGAAAATCAGTCTTGTGATCAATAGGTTGTCCAATAAGTACCTCCTGTGGGAATCAGGAGGAAGGAATTAAAAAAAATACTTCTGATTTTTAATATTTCTAAAAAACACACAAGCATTTGATGAAGTGCTATCACATAAGGTAGACAGAAACAAAAGCAAGAGAGTTTAATTGACCTGCAAAGTCCTCACTTAGAGTCAATGATTCATCCTATTATTTTCTTTATAGCAACGTATCCACAACGTTTATTAAGTGACTACTATGAGCCTATGTCTCTCTGGATATTGAGGATTCGGTGTTCCCTGGCTCACGAAATTTATATTTCAGGAGAGAAACAGACAAAAAAAAAAACACATAAACAACCAAGATGATGTCAGGCGTGATAAGCATGATAAGACGAGCCTCTGTGTTTTGGAGTGACTTGTTGGAGAGTAGAGGTTAGGGAATAGGGTGGGGAGTGCTGATTTAAACTAGGTGTTGGGGCATCTCTCACTGAATGGTGCTATCAATCTGACCCCTGACAGGCAAGAAGAGGCTCGCTGGCAGGAGCTCAGCTGAGAAAACTGCTAGTTCAAGGCCCTGAGGAGGGAATGATCTTGGTACATAAAGGGAAGAAAAGGTAGTTAGTGTAGCTGGAGCCTAGTGAGGAAAGGGGCCACACATGATGTGCTCGGAAGTAAGCAAAAACTATGGTATGAAATGACTTGAATGAATTTGATTTTCTTCTGTGTTCAATGAAAAGCCTTTGGAGAACTTGATCTGGTCACATGATCCAGTTTGCATATTGAGAAGAATCAGTCCAGCGGCTCCATAGCAAATGGATTGCAGGGAAGCAAGCAGACAAGTCAGGGATCCATTAGCAGATGACTGTCCCTTTGGGAGAGGAACAATGGATGGTGGCTTGGAATGCAGTGGTAGCAGTGAAGAAGGGGACACATACAAATTCATTTGTTCTTTATTTAAAATAGTGTGCGAAGATTGTCTGGCTCATTGGAGCAGTTTAACAAATGGTAACTATTATGGCATTGTTCCATTTACTCATTTATTCATTTACTTCACTTTTTAGAGAGAGGGGAAGGGAGGGAGGAAGGGAGAGACACTGATGCGGGTTGCCTCTCCTCCGTGCCCCAGCCACGCCCCGACCAGAAATGGAACCTGCAACCCATGCGTGTGCCCTGGCTGGGAAGTGAACCTGCGAACTTTTGCTTCACATGATGACCTCCAGCCAACTGAGCCACACTGGTCATTGTTCCATTTTTAGACACGAAGCTTGCAAAGACTCACGGATTTGTAGCAGCTCATACGACTAGTAAATTCAGCCAGTGTACCATTCCCACTGCCACTGGGTACTGTTTTACTATCCATAAAAACCTTACCTGAGGTCTTTTTCCCTTCCAACCTTTTCTGCATTTGTTACCATTCTAATCTTCAAGCATTGCTCTCATTGTGTTTACCTTGCTGATAAGGACATTATATGTACTTGTGTAGTTATTGAGTAATTGCAATGAACTAGGCTCGTATGGGTGGGTGGGGTTCACAGATTTAAGATATGGCTCTGGCCTCTAGGATTTTAGAGTTTACTTGGGGAGACGTAAGTAACCCATGTGAAATAATCGAGATCAAAAAGATGACACAATTAACAAAGCTTTCATAAAGGAGGTCAGACTTGTTCTAGATCTTGAAAGAGGGACTTTTAACAAAGAGAGAGGCAGAAAGATGCTGGGTGGAAAAGGAGCAAAGACGCAATACCCTAGTTTTGTGCCATAGAGAGAGGAATTTGCTTGAGGAGAGGAAAGCATCAAACTTTGGGAAGGTGGGAGACAAAGTGACAGACAGGATAGTGCCAGACAATGGATGCCATCAAAAGCTAGACACCAAGAATTTGGCCTTGATTCAGTTGGATATAAAGAGTTATTAAAGATTTGCGAGTAGGATTCACTCTTAGTGAAGGCTTAGCCGAGACCAAAGATCATTCCCTACTCTAATTTCTAAGGTATTTGTCATCGTCTTTAGGTACTCACTAGGTACTTGGCTTGTAACTCTTTGTACTTTTAAAATATATAATCTGTGTGAGTGCAAACTATGTGGAGTAGGCACAGAGGAAATGTTTGGTGATGAGGCAAGACATGTGTAAGAAGGATGAATCTGGCAACAGCATACGGCCTGAACTGAAGAAAGCCAGGAGGTAGGGAGGTCACGAGGAAGCTCTTCTAGCAGTGTAGGTGTGAGGAAAAGAATGTGGATGAGGCAGGTAGAGAAAATGCTTAGGAAATATAATTAAAGGGAACTGTAATCAGTTTGAATGCAGAGTAGGTTAAATTAATTTAAGCTTTGTAATAAGAAGTGTGGAAGGACCGTGATGACCCTCAGGCAAGATGGAAAACCTAGGAGAGGGTATTAGTTTGGGGAGATTAAATAGGAGAATTTGGTTTGGACAGGCATTTGACAGGATGGCAGGGTATTCATTTAGAAATACTCTGGGAAACTGGCTAGATGAGAATGAAGAAGCTATGTAGAGACAGGGCTGAAGCTTTGTTATAATTTCATTCACTTCAACAAATACTTATAGAGGTCCTATTATGTGCTAGGAGCTACAGGGTATACGGTTCAAATCAGCATGAACTTTGAGGAATTAACAACCTACTGGGCAAAACAGGTATGCAAGAAAAGAATACGAAGTGTAATGAAATAAGAGCCCAGAGGATATTATGTGCTGGGTAAGCGAATTAAATAGCATCTATTTAGTGGCACAAATTTCCCACCTGAGAAAACTGACATGGAGTCCATGAAAGCATCCGGGGGTGGCTCCTCCTGCTTAACTTCCCCTGACTGTGTCTTGCCACTCTGGCCACCACTGCCTGGACTCAGCATGGCACCCAAACAAAGGCAATGATCTCTAAACCAGGCATAAACAAGGCTGGCCACCATCAGGAAAATTGTGTCCCCTAAAGGCCCTTCTTATTGAATAGTGAATGGCAGGTGCATTCAGATTCTCTCTCTTGGAATGTCTTAAATGTAACTCACAGAAGGTTGTCATTAGAAGTAGTAGAAGCTGAGATCAATGTGAGAAAAAAAGCAGAGAGATGCTGATTCAGGAGGATGGCAAAATTATTAGAGTATAATAGATGCTTGTTAATGAGAGGATAGCATGACCCCCCAGTCTGTTGCTGGATAGCAAAAATTGCGTTGCTTCCTGGAAAGAGCCATAGTTCTGGCTGATGATATGACTTTCTGAAGTTTCCTGATTTCCTTAAAATGAACGCTCAGCATTTGCAGTGCTCTGAACATGTCCTAGCATTTTATATCTCATAAGAGCCCATCTAACACAAGCGTATTCCTGTCGTTTGCTTTGAGTATGTCTGCAGAAGAGGGTGTCTTATGAAAGAAAGGGTCAGTATGGACTGCACAAAGCAAGATCGAAAGAATGTGGGCGTGTGCACGTGTGTATGCGGCTGCCTCACCAGAAGAGTGTTAACAGGAGATGGTAGAAATACAGTTACATCTTAGAACAAGCCTGGAAACCCTGGGTTCTTGCTTTCTGTGACCCTCCTCTCTCTTTTCCCGTTGTGATCACAGGACGGGATTGGGTACTTCTCCTGGGGGAGAGCAAAGAATGGGAGAGCCAGGGAGACTGTTCAATGCAGCTAGCAGGCTTGAGGAAGAGAAATGCCAAAAGGCTAGAAAGTACAGCCTCCAAGAGAGAAGAGAGGAATTTGAGTATCTAGATGAAAGTTTCTCAATGTACAGACTGCTAACCACCAGTTTAAGATAATCTGATTTGATAAAAATGAAGATTTCTGGTTCACCTTAGACGAACTGAATGGTATATCTGGGTAAGGGGCCAAGGAACTTGCATTTTTGTAAATATGTCAAGTTCTTCATGAAGTACTGACCTTTGAGACCCACTACTCTAAGCCCTGGCTAAAGAAAGTGTTGGGGAGGCTGCTGGCTTCTGAGAAAGCCCCCAGGACTGAATGGTGGGAGGACTTGACATAGCACATGTATACATTGCATAAAGTTAAAGGAAGAAGAGATCCAATGTGTGAAGTGAACCTGGAGTGTCTGGTGCATGGAACAAGTGGTGAGGTTCAGATTTGCTTTGGGAATCATGAACCTAGATGACAACTGAGACCATATGAATGGATTAGGTTTCTGCTAATGCCAGAATTTTTATAATTGGCATACAAGTGCAATATAAAGCTTTCCCCCCTCTATATTTGCCCTTTTAAGATTTATGGAGCACCAACTACCAGGAGAACATTGTATTAGCAGCTGTCAGAGAAAACAAGAGCTCATGACGTACTGAAGTTGGACAAAATAAATCAGTGATTCATATTTAAGTGACTACAAAGCAACACACAGATAAGTGCCAATTCATTTACTTCACAAAAACTCATTGTGTCCATTATGTGCAGAATTTTTTTTCTAGACTTCATACAGTGTGGTTTATCAGAAGGTAAGGGCAGATTTTGTAAGAAGGTGAAAACAGATTACAGAGAATTTAAGGCACTCAGTCTAAGTAAGGATTTAGAGTCACTGAGTTCCTGAGGGTACGTAACTTCATTCAGCATTCCAACAGTGCCTATTGTATTGTAGGCACTGGAAATACAGCAGTAAGTAAAACTTAAAATCCCTGCCCTTGTGGAGCTTATATTCTGGTGGGAGAAACAAGAAAACAAGTAAGTTATATAGTATATTAGATGATAATTGCTCTGGAAATAAATAAAGCAGGAAGAGAGAAAGATTTGGGGAGAGGGGATGGGGGAGAGATCCAATATCATAGATGATCTTTTGGAGGAACTCATTAGAACACATTTGAACACAGATTTATAAGTTGGTGTCAGAAGAAGCTTTGGGGATTTACAGTGGACACGTGTTCCATTTCCCGTCTTCTGCCTCTGCCACCTGGTACCAATCGCTATGAGAGGGAGACAACAGCAAGCCTTGCAGATTACAGGCCACAGGAGTAAGAAGAAAAGGTGACCGTTGGTGTAAGGCCTAGATTAACAAAGTAGTTGGGATTTAAAACACAGTGACTGCTTTATTCGTGTTTTATGATGTGGACCATTTACCTTTCTAGGTAGTTTAACCACGAAGATTCTGGCTACGCTAGCAGGTTTAATTGTCACATTGTTCATTCAATGTGTTAACTCCCTGAATGTTAACTGATTAATCTCAATCTTCTAATTAATGTTTGAATGATTCTCCTCAGGTCCAAAGTATCAAGGGTATTTCTACTTCAAAGTAATTTGCCTTCTGATTGAGCCGTCAAGGGTAGTAATAGGTATTATTTGAGGTCCCTGTTTAGAGTGACCTATGATGGCTTCGCAATATCCATAGAAACAACAACAACAAAAAAAACCAGCAGACTCCTATCACCCCCCACCCCCCATAAGATTAGTGATAAAAGGATTTGCCAGGTTTCTTTGGATCTGGGGCTCGGTTCCCAGCCCCAGCGTCCAGGCTGTTTATCACCCAGCCCAGGTCAGAAAGCCCTGGGCAGGGGCCGTCCTCCCGGTCTCTCCCTCGCACATTTGGTAACTGCTTGTTTATTTACATGCACTGAATGACACTAAATGAATGTGAACAAGTGCAGGCAAATGCCGAGACATGGCGGGATTTTCGCAGCTTCTCCGTGCAGACTCGATAGGGGTGCGGCAGGCTCGCTCCGGGGGTCTCTCCCGTATGCGACCCTGCCACGAGACCTGGGGGCGGGCGGCCGCGTGGGCCCAGCTGTGACCTCGCCGAGGTGCCGCCCTGAACCCCAGCACCCCCGGCCGGGATCGCCCACCCACCGCGGCCACGGTCACCCCCTTCCTTCGTCGGCCCGGCCCCCGCTCCGCCTCCCCTGCTCACTCTCTTCCCTCTTCCCACACCGCCCTCAGCCGCTCCCTCCCCGCACGCCCGCCTGCAGAGAAATCGAGCGCCGAGCGCGTCGATAGCTCTGCCCTCTGCGGCCGACCGGCCCCGAACTCATCGGTGTAATCGGAACTCGATTTCCCTAGGCGGCGGCCGCGGCGGCGGAGGCACAGCGGCGCGGTGGCGGCGGCGGCGGCGGCGGCGGCTGCTCGGCCAGTACTCCCGGCCCCCGCCATTTCAGACTGGGAGCGAGCGCGGTGCAGGCACTGAAGGCGGCGGCGGGGGCCAGAGGCTGTGCGGCTCCCAGGTGCGGGAGAGAGGTACGGAGCAGACCACCCCTCCTGGGCCCCTGCCCTGGACCCGACCCTCCGCGCCCGCGACGGGCGGGGCCGGCGGCGAGTGAATGAATTAGGGGTCCCCTGAGGGGCGGGGAGGGGGCGCGGGCGAGGAGCCCGGGAGGGCGGGTGGGCGGACACTACGGAGGGGTCTGCCGCTGGACGCGCGGGGACGCGGCGACGCGGGGAATGAGGAATAGGCTGTGCGGGGCTGAGAAGGGTGAGGCTAGAGGCGGTCGCCGCTTGTGCTGCTTCCTGGACGGGGAACCCCTTCCTTCCTCCTCCCGAGAGCCACGACTGGAGGCGGCCGGGGAGAAACTCGCGGGCCGGGCGGCTGCCCCTTGGGGCGGCGGGGTGCGGTGGAGGTGACTCCCGCGGCACTCCAGCCTCCCCTCCCCCTCGTCGTCCTTCCTTCTCCCTCTCCCCCTTCGCTCCCGCACCTCTTCCTCCCTTCGCAGCGCTCGGCGTGCCGCGGTGACTGCCTTCTTTGCTGCATCTAGCATCTTTAGGACGGAGGAATAAACTTCTCCCCCGAGCGCAGACCGGCCGGATCGTGGTCCTTTTCAGTGTGTCAGGGGATATATGAGTAAGGGGAGCGGTCACGTTTTGAAAGACCATAGGAAAGTGCTTAGAGACCACTCTTTGAGGTTATTGTGTTTGGGGAAAAAAAATGCATCTGCAGCCGAGTTCCTGACTGCTCCCCTCCCCCATGCATGGGCTGTGACATTGCTGCGGCCACAAAGGAGGAGGTAGAGATGTTGGTGGAAGAACAGGTGGCCAACACCCTACAATGTAAAGTCTGTGACTTAGTGAAAAGGAAAAAGTTAATCCCAGAAGGTCTATTTAGCTTTGTCAAGTTGAAACACACGCAGAAAATCCGCAGAGCAGAAGCAGGGTTTTTCCCTTGCTAGTTGAATGTAGACAGTAATAGCCAAAATCAGCCTTGAAGTTTAATTTTCCTGTTCTCCTTATCTCTTTTATGTTACCCGCATCTTTAAAGTTTGACCTCCATCCCAAGAGTTATTACAGCCCTCTTAAACAGCACACACTTTAAAAAAAAAAAAACAAAAAACTGATTACAAGAGGAGTTAATTGTAGCAATCTTCCAGCCAACTGCTTAAAATACTCTTAGGCATGTGCATGCTGTAGCCGAAGTCCTAAGGTAACCTTCTTAAATCTTTTTTTGTTTTTAAAGATTTTATTTATTTATTTTTAGAGGGAGGGGAAAGGAGGGAGAGAGGGAAACATCAGTGTGTGGTTGCCTCTCGAGTGCCCCCCACTGGAGACCTGGACTACAACCCAGCTTTGTGTCCTGACTGGGAATCCAACCAGTGACCCTTTGGTTCGAAGGCCAGCAGCACTCAATTTGCTGAGCCACACCAGCTGGGCCCCAACCTTCACAATTCTTGATATCCATCAGAACAAGGTGTTAGCAACAGAAGGGTATTTTCTAATTTTTACACAACATATATGTTACATTTGTAATGGAAAAAGTCATTTAAAAAGAAATTGGAACTGGAAAAAGTCTGTTCATAATAATCATCTCAGAATCAACCATATGTGAGATATCACTCTTAGGTCAAAAATGCTGACTGGGACCTAGACATCAAATGTGGTCCATTTCAATACTTCTTGCTTTGAAACTGTAGCCATATAGATGCATACTTGGTTTTAAGAGACAGTAGATGACATGATAATTTAGTTTTATGACAAATAAAAATGATTTTTTCCCCCCTTAACAAGATGTTGGGTTCTGGTCTCATTTCCACCCCTTGCTAGCTTTTGTAGCTTTGGGTGAGGGGGCTACTTCTGGCATATGATCTCCAGTAAGACTCCTCGGGAACCCAGTTCACTCTAGTGGACTTAGATATCACGTAATTTTTGTAATAAAATTTAAGGATTTTTTGTTTTTCAGAAACAACCACTCATAACAAGTAGACTAGAAAGTGTGTTTCTCTCAGAGTTCACACATGTGTATAAAACTGAGCTCTAATCCAGTGTATGTCCACCATATGTAGGCTAGCACACTTTTGGGTTGTAAGGATCCCTTTATACTCTTCAAAGTTATTGAAGATCCCAACATGGGGTATGTCAATATTTACAATCATAGAAATGAAAACTGAGAATTTTCAGCATTAATTCAATTAAAAACAGAAATAAGACCATTACTTGGTAACATAAATATACTTCTAATGA
Source organism: Macrotus californicus (assembly GCA_007922815.1). Taxonomy (NCBI): domain Eukaryota; kingdom Metazoa; phylum Chordata; class Mammalia; order Chiroptera; family Phyllostomidae; genus Macrotus; species Macrotus californicus. The sequence continues at coordinate 42,523 of VMDR010004841.1, forward strand.
ACAATAACTTTTTCAAAACAAAAACAAAAATTAGAAGGGTGTCATTGTTTAACACTTTTGCAAATCTCCTTAATTATATGACTTAATAGAAGACATCTGGATCCTCATATCTGCTTCTGCATTCAATATATTGTGATCACACATCTGGAAAATTCTATACTTGTGAAAGAATAAGAGTGGAAAAGGATAATCAACGTTGTAGTATTTTTATGAAAACAGTTTTTAACCTCTTGTACCCTTTTCCCCACAAAGCCTTGGGAACCTTATTGGGTTCCTGGACCACATTTGGAGAGCTGCTGTTCCAGGCTATCCAAACTACTTTGTGGAGTTTGGTGGGCAGGGATACGTGGTGGTGGGATTCCCCTCATCTATTCCATTTGCTATGGCCAGTATTTGGAATAAGTAAGATACACGTTTGTAGTGGCTCCCAAGGTGGCCCTAGACAAGAGCACGTAAGGCTAGGTGACACTGAGTAGGCCTGGGAGCTGTCGTATAACGGTCTGTGATAACAGCAGTTATGTAGCCTCTACTTTTTGTGAGAGGGCTCAGGAATAGGGTAAGGAGGTGGTTAGTGTGTTACCATTTGGAAAACTGTAGTTTATTTTTTTGTGCCTATTTGGATACTTCTCGGTCTTTAGTAAGTAGGATGCTGCATGTATATAGTGTTTGTATCTGCATGGTCATTAATTTGGGACTACTGGTAATAATTGTGCATTTATTGCCATTCATTCCGCAGTTCCTTATTTGTAATAATATCACGTAGTTACTGAGGAAGAGGGGATAAGAATAAATTCACTTCATTTCAGAAAGTTTGAAACAACCGACTAAAAAATATTTTCTCTCTTACACTGTTAACCTTACAAGTTGTATTTATTGCAGTTGTTGGGAGATGATGTGCAAGATGCAGAGTAAAAGTTACGTGTATTACTGAGAAATATTCACTTACATCTCTTTAAAATTTTCTCATTAAAAGCAGTGCTTGTATTTAAATTTTATATAATTATATTTTCAGCACTAATATAGGATTAGCTATTGTGATTGATGATCAAATCAACTATACTGAGTATTTCAAAATTCTTAAAGTTTCCTTAGTTTTTTATACCATTATTTTCCCCAACAGATATTTTACATGTTAAAATGTTCATCAGATACTGTCCTTGCCTGCTTTGGGTCTCCATTTTTATTTCCTCACTCCACAGTGCAACTTTATTTGACAACCCTTCCACCTGTCCCCCACCCCACCCCCCGCCCTGCCTCCTCCCCTTCCCCCCATTCCCATCTGATTCTTGCTAACTGAGGAGAGCTAACTGTGATGATGCTTTTTAAAAGTTTTCTGTCGCTCTTGGCTCCAACACAGACACTCAGCATCCCCACTTGTAACTCTTAGGGGCCATAGCCAGCCAGGAGAGCTAGCCATCAACAGTGTTGTGTGGGTGTGTCTGCAGGGTGTAGAGCATTGCGCTGGACACTTGTACTGAGTAAAGTCAGGCATGTTCCTTTGAGAGCCATTAATGCTACACAACAGCAGGTGGGCTATTCAGATAGAACAACCTGAATATAAGATAAAAGGACTTTGTACTCTGGATGCATTTTTCTGAATGTTGATGGGGGCGTTTGTAAATGTAGTACACATCTGTAGTCAACTAAAGTTTTTGTCATTGAATTTTCTGAGGTATTTTGAAATAATTTTCCATAATGTGAATTTGTGTTAAAATGTATTGATAGAGTATTTGGATTATATTAACCTCATGTGTGATGCATGTTCTAATTTAGTCACATTTTCGTTATTTTTGTTATAAGGCCTGCTGAAAATGACTGAATATAAACTTGTGGTAGTGGGAGCTGGTGGCGTAGGCAAGAGTGCCTTGACGATACAGCTAATTCAGAACCACTTTGTGGATGAATATGACCCTACAATAGAGGTAAATCTCGTTTTAATACTATGCATCTTGATTTGTGCAGGTCCATCCTTTGGGAACCAAAAAAGTTTTCTTTGGTCATTTTTTGTGACTACTCATTATAAGACAGTTATTTGAAAATAATTGTATTACGTTATCAGAAATGTACTTAGGCTCCCAGGCTGCACTCTGAAGTTACACGTAACTGTAACTATGGACAGCCCTTCTCTCAGGAGAATCTCAAGATTCATTAACACTCACTCCGTGTTAGTACGTGTGCATTTTGATTAGAAGTCCATTTCAGGATTTTGCGAGAGGGTGAAAATGCGAATTTATATCTTATCTGTACTATCATTTTTTTTTTAAATGTGACTTTTCCTGGGGTTTTTTTGGTATTTTGATTTCCTTCTTTTCTCTTCCTGTTGAAGCAGTGGAGAACCTACAGCTACCTGATGTATTTTAAAAATTCATTGTTTGTATATTTACCTATATATCTAAACCTATATATAGATATATTTATAGATATATATAAGGGTACCACTACCAATCCTTAACTTTGCTTTGCAGCCCTTTTTTAATTTACTCAAGGAAATAGTAGAATAGTTTTTATTACAAACTGATTAATGAATAATTTTCAGACTATTTTAATGAAAAAATCACCAAAGTAAAGGCCAACAGCAAAATGATAGATAGAATAAAGCCCTGAAAGAGACCTTGAGAGGTCAGGTAGTACCAAGCAGATAAGGATTAATTTAATCCTAGAGAGCACAACTGTCCCTGTTAACTCATTTCGAAAATTAACGGTATGTTATGCATAATCTGAATCTACGTGTGAAGTTTAACATTAGTGGAGATGGAAATAAGTATACTGCCTCATCTTTGAAATAGACTTATATGGTTGGTTTATTTCTTAGACTTCTTTACCGTGGGTTGAATGATCCTGAGCCCTTACCTTTTATTCTAGATCTGATATACCAGTTTTTCAAATTAGCTCTGAAAAATTTCCCAGAACTTTCTCTGAGTTCCAAGCTGTCTAATGCCTTGAAGAAACACTTTGACTTCACTGAGTTAGGTTCTGAGGGCGTTGGTGGCCTTGGGAAGATATTTCTGCAGTTTAGAATTTTGAGGATTGATTAAGTAAGTTTTATAAGGAAATGTCAGGTGTTTTGGGTACTGTAGGAAAAAAATGGAGAAATAATGCTTATTTGCAAAGATTTGATTTAAACATAGAAGCAGTTTTTATTTGGCTTCCAAGTTTAAGAATTTGCATTAGTAAAGGAGAAGAGTCTGACTGAGGTGGACCACCTATAAAATAGTCTCTGTTTTCTCTTGACAAGTCAGTTCATGCTGTATGAGGGTTGTTTTGTTTTCTTTTTGTCTTCAAGGAAGATTAAATAGTTAATTCATTTCTAAAGCCAAGGCTACTTGGCACGTTTCATCATTTAAATCAGAAGTGAAAGGAAGTTTTAAATAGAATTCAGGTTAAGCATTGAAGTGTTCCTGGGATTTTGGAAGATGGTTTTAGCAGAAATCCCCACCATCTTCTCCGAAAATCTGAGGAATCCCATTGTATTGTTTCCTGTGAGGTCATGAATGTTATATGTATGATAATGTGATAAAATGGGTTAGGAAACCTTTTGGTCACAACTGTTAAAGTGCAATATATACCTTAGAGAACTAAAGCTAAAAGTCAATCCTTTGTTTTGGGGGAAGGTAGAAAATGTTTATAAACTCAAGCCCATGTCCCTGGTGATGTTTTCTGCCAAGCTGGAGTTGACTCTGAGAACGCTGATTACTTACCGACTTTGAAACTGACATCGACTTTGAAACTGACATTGTGTCTTCCCGCGCGCCCCGCGCCCCCTCCCCCCCCCTCCCCCAGTTCAGCCACCTGGGAAAAGGTATGGTGCAGAGGTTGTCTCTGAGGCAGCAGACACGTTAATTCTTGGTGTGGTTCAACTACAAGAAAGGCAATGTAATTTGTTATTTTATTTTAATAGTTAAGCAAAAATGCTGACTGGATGCTTGTGTAAAAAGTTAAAAAGGAAGATGGGATATCACTGCTGTTAGGTTTTGATTAGTGAATAATGTAGGTCAGAGAGAAAATGAGACGTGGACTTCGGACATTTGGAATTCTCATCAGTTTTTCTGCATTAAAACAAATGGAAAGAAATTGAGAAAAAAATTTAAATTAGGTAATACCATATTTTCTAGTGGTTTAGAATTTGCAAAGGTTTGTATACTATGAGATAGATAAGGAAGGTGGTCATTGCTCCCTTCATTTTATAGATAAAAATGGTCTCTGAGAGGTGGTAACTTTCTTAAGGATACTTGGCTAGTAAGTGGTAGCATTTTAAGTTTTCTGAGACTAAGTTAAATGGAATTTCCACTGTATCCTTGTATAACTTTTTAAAAATGAATAATTAGCCTTCAAGCAAAGAAATATGTAGTTTTGGAGGCTGATTCAGATTTATCAGTGTACCAAAGTTTGATCTTATGTACATCTAATGGCATGTTAATGATGGAGATAGGATATAGAATTAGGTAGGTATGACATTTGTGGAGCCTGTTTGTATTTGAAGCTGTGCACTTAATCACCTTTACTTCTATTCTGGAAGATTTTATCTTTATCTTTTATGGAGTCCATCAAAGAGTTCCAGAGATGATGAAATCCTCATTAGTGGTGCAAGACTGTTAAAAACTCAAAGTAGTCCCCCAAACATACCAGGCTAGAAATAATATGTTCTTATAGTTTAGAGATCCTTTGCCATTATGAAAACATGTTCTCTGAAGGAAAATTTGACAGAAGAAGAAAAATCTGGTCTTAAAAAATGCAAGTAGTTGTAGACATAGAAATCAGAATGATCAGTTGATCAATTAGCAGATATATATTGTATCTACTAGATATAACATACTACTAAAAATAGGTGTAGAAAGAAGTGTTTTTTTCCAGGCTCTAATTCACTGACATCTGCATGCTTTTGTTAATGTGATACTTATAATTCAGCCCAAGTTTTATACCCTTCTCAGTAAGGAAGAATTGATTTATAATGGATTGATTTGTTTCATCTTTAATGCTCTGAGCTGTAATCACCAAGATTTATCAGTTTCTCTATTTTTTATTTTTTCATGTTAATTATGGAATGTATTTTCCTTGCTAAATAAGGTATTTAGATTAAAGAGAGAAAATTTGTAATATTAAACAGTATTTAAGAGTGGTGTTAAAAAAGCATTATGTAGACTTGCAAGCTGTTATTTTTCTGGCTTTCTGTAGTTATCAGTGAGTGGGTGGGTGACTTTGCCTTTAGGGGACATTTTGCAATATCTGGAGATATTTTTGTTGTCATAACTTGAGGAGGTGACTGCTGGCACCTTTCGGGGGTAGCACATAGGATAGCCCCGCAACAAATAATTACCTGGCCCCAAATGTCAGTAGTGCTGAGGTTGAGACCCTCATGTGTGCTACATGTAACTTGAAACATCCTTAAATTGTTAAACTCCAAGTACCTAAATGAGGTTATGTTAGATTTTTTAACATAATATAGATTTAAGCTTTACCTCTTCCAAACCAGTAATACATTAAATATGTTAAAACATTCTGTTTTTAAAATAAGGTAACATATAGCAATTTTATAAATGAAGTTCTCTCCAAGGCTTTTAGCCAGCTCTTCCCCCCCTTTCAAATGAGTGCCCTCTACTGGTCAACTTATTTGCTTTTATAATAAATAACAATGAAATACCTACTAAGTATGGATATTTTTTTCCTATTTAAATTGTAGGCGTAATCATTTTATAAAAATATACACTTTAATTAAAAGTTTCATTGTATTATTGTTTAAAAATCTCAAGTATCATTTTATTCTCTGCTAATATTAAGATTACTGTATGGACAAGTTAAGCCTAACTAAGTATGTAAGTGGATATTTTTAATTAAGAAAGGCAGTGCAGCCCAGTAAGAAAAAATAGGGGAGGTTGTTTTGTTTGAGAGAACAAAGTGGTGCAGTGGCTCTGAATTTCATTACAAGTGCATAAGAGGTTCAATGCTGAGTGATGTGTCAATGGAGTGTTAGTTAGAAGGGCCTATTATTCAGAAGGGGCAAATTGCCACAGTTCACGTTTTGTAGATTTTTATAGGGTTGTAGAATAGTCGTGAGCACCTAAATTTTAGAAAAAACTAACACAAATTTCAGGCACTTCATTTAGGTCAATTTAAGAATAAGTATTTACTTAATAATAACTCTTTAGGCCTGAATGTTAAAAATTACTGGACATGTTTTATTCTAAACTTGAATTTTTATCAATACAAAGCTTTAAAAATATACAAATGAAAGCTGGTAATGGAAATAAGTGAAAGGAAAAAGTATTATGGTTTGGTAATTCTTAAGATTCTGCTTTTAACAATGCAATGCATTCTTTAATTCCACAAATATTATTCAGTGTCCACTTTATACCGCACAGCCTTCCTAGGGGCTAGAGACACACTGAGGAGGAAGAGGGACCAAATCACTGCCTTCGTGGGGCTTATTAGTCTTAAGATGTATTTTGAAGAGCAGTGTTTCTAGACAGTGACCCTAATTATGTGTAACTTAATTTAGAGGCTTAGTGCTTTAGGAGGGCAGTAGATTCCTTGCATCTCTTAACTCTTATTTATTGTAGTGCCTGGGTTTATGGAACAGTTATATTATTGTGATCTTAAATTCATAGAAATGGGTAGTAAAAATAAGATATTTGAGAGGATTAAGTAGGGACGTAGTGCTTACCTTGCATGATTTTTCAACTTTTTATTTTGAAAACTGTCAAATCTGTGGAAAAGGAGTACAAGATAATACAGTGAATACCCTTTATTCTTAAACGAGACATACTTCTTTACATAAGTGTTCATGGCTGCTTTCAACTATGGTGTGAGGTGTTTTCACCAGAGACCAATTACTATCTGGTCTTTTACAGAAACTTTACCAACCCTATTCTAACAATAAAAACATGTCCTTGTATAACCACAGCACAGTGGTGAAATTTAGGAAATTTGACATTGCTACAAAAAATTATCTCATCTATAGTCTATAATCAAATTTTGTCAGTTTTCAAAATGTTCTTTTTTCTTTTCCTTTCTTTTTAGCCATTCCTTCTTTCCCCCTTGATCCAGGGTGAAAAAATAAGTTGTCATGTCTCAAAGTCTGTTTTAACATATAACAGTTTATTAGTTTATTTTAGTCATCATGACAGAGGTGCTTTTTGAGGAATTCAGACCAGTTTTGTCTGATGGCTTCCTCATGATCCGGTTCAGTTTAAACGGTTCTGGCTGGAACACTACACAGACATAACTTGGTGCAGCACATCAGTAGGAACAGGTTCGTCCCATTATTGGTGGTGTTAACGTTGGTTGTTAGGTTAAGGTGATGTCTGTTTTCTCTCTGTAAAGCTGTCTTCTCTCCCCTTTATAATTAATACATGCTCTGTGGGGAGGTATTTTGAGAATATAAATATCCTGTTCAGCGTATTTGTACCCAGTGGGATGTAGCATCCACTGATAATTCTCACCAGAATGAATTACTGCCATAGTGATTACAAAATGGTAGTTAATCTTCTAACACTGTCATTACTGCTGCATTTATTGGTTGACATCTACCATAAATAACGGCCCTCTGCTTTCTCATCACTTCCCTTTTTTGTTTGGTTTTTCTTATTTGTATTAGTAAGGACTCATGGATTCTTTTTTTAGTCAATGCGTTAAAGTCTCATACTATTATTATTGATTCTCAGATTTGTTTTTGGTATACCCAGTGGACACTTTTTCGGCTGGTCTCTGTCCTTTTGACATGTCCCCATCAGTTTTTGAGCTATTCCTTAGTTGTGTTACAGTGTGTTCCAGGTTCACCTTGTTCTTCCCATGGCCCTACCCTGGAATCAGCAATTTGTCCCAAGAGCCCTAATTTCTTCTAGTGGGGAATGATACTTAAAAATATCTGGATATTAGGTATGTTTATTGCGATAGGGTGTCACTGCTTCTATACCTTTCTCAATGGACAGAGCTAAGAAATATATTGTATTTTAAAATCACGAGTTCATTCTTCCTCACCTCCCTCCATATCTTCTGTCTCCAATGGTGAGAACCCTGGTTCTACCTTGTGTAAATTTTAATGTTAAATATTAGATAGCTGTTGAAATAAAAACAATATCTTAAATCCTGGTTCTTGTAGTATTATGTAAATAACACAGGCTGAGTGAATTAACATTAGGTTAGCTTCTTTATTTGTGTAATTGGGGTTAAATATTTTTCTCCATTGAGAAAAGTAGAGATCCTTTTCATTTTCAAAATACTCTTAAGCCATACAGGAAAATATTCAGGAAGAGATTGAGTATTTGTCTACATAAAAATTAAGACATCTTTAACAAAAATACAAGACGCATGGAAATCTGGGGAAACTATTTCCATCATATATCCATCAGGAAGTTCTATTATATAACATTTAGAAAAAGGCAAATATCAAAAAGGAAAAGGCGGGGGAGTAAGGATATAAAAGCCAAACTATCCACCGGAAAAAAAGAAACCACCAAAAACAAATGACGTATAAACATAAAAAGATACTTCATTAATACAGAAATGCAAGTGCAAACAAATAGCATTTTTTACTTCCATGTTGGCTACGATTAAAACAGCAGTGCTGGAAAGGCTGTGGAGAAATGTGTACTACTCTGTATGCCATAAGTGGGAGTGTGTAATCTTACAACCTTCTGGTCATTTTGGCGATATGTATCAAAATGTAAGCTGCATGTTCTTTGACTACTTCTAGGTTAGTTCGACCTCTAGGAATTTATCCCAAGGATTTAGTGTGGTAAGTGTTTAAGATTAATATACAGGGATGTTTATTGCAGTGTTGTTTGATTTTTAAAAGTAGAAATCTGCATGGCTACCAGGGACATGTAGATATGGGAATGGGTAAAATAATTTATGGTATATCTATACAAATCATATTATGCAGTTGTTGAAAAGGACTAGGCATTGACATTGAAAAGTGTCTATGATGTAAGTTAAGCTGTGTCATAGCACATTGTGTAGAGTCTGATTTCATTTATCTGAGAGAGAATATGAACATAAAATACTGTAGGACTGGTGTCAGACTTTCATTTTCTAGTATTTTTATTTATTTATTCTTTTAGAGACAGGGAAGGGAAGGGAGAAAGAGAGGGAGAGAAACATCCACGTGAGAGGTAAACATCAGTCAGTTGCCTGTATGCACCTCAGTCGGAGACCAGACCCACAATCAGGAGTGTACCCTGACCAGGAATTGAACCAGTGACCTTTTGCTTTGCCAGATGATGCCCACCCAACTGAGCCACACTGGTCAAGGCTGTAGTACTTGTTTTTTAAAAATAGCCATTTACTGATTGAAAGGTACAAGTAAATGTTCATTTATGAGGGAGAAAAGTCCCTCATGTATTAGATTATTTCATATTTACTTCCTCCCTTTTAAAGACCCAACAGATTACATAATGGAGATGTGTCTTGGATATAGATATTACTATCTGGCTAAGAAAAGAAGAATGAGAAATAAATAATACAAAACATAAAAAATATATTGGCATCTGTAATCATTAGGATTGGATCCATGATTGATTAGGCCTCACATTCTCACCTTGGCACCAAGTGACCATTTATGGGAGGACACCGCATGACTTCAGCAGGTGCAGATGTATGCTTGTGATGTCTTTATTTTTAAAATTTGTTGTGCAACTTTCTCTTGAACTTACTGAGATTATTGAACCAGTTTTATCTCTTGGAAGTGGTACAAATTTTATTTTCTCTAGTCTTAAACTAAGATTTGGCATTCTCATTATTTCAAGTATTTGTCATTGTGAAGAGGTCTTTTTTGTCTTTATCCATTTAATGAACATATCTTAATAAAAAATTCTCTCATGAGAACAGGCTCTTTTACCACCCATGTTCCCTAGTCACAACAGAAATCCTTCATAACTCTCGGAAAGCTAAAACTAGCTTTCCTTCCCTGGAGCTTGTCCTGCTCCATTATATTTATTTTGAAACACAGTGATTGGTTTTGCAAAAGGTAGTCCAAGGATAGATATCCAGTGGTTTTATAAGGTACAGTTAGTTTTAGTAGCCAGTGGCTTGCCTTCTACCTTTTTGCCTTATAATAGCGTGTACAGTGTAATATATGAAATAATACAGTTTTATACTTTTCATTTTATAAAGGGATTTTCATAGTTTTTAATTCTAATCTGTATACAAAGTCCTATGTGTTATTTACCCACTTTCCTAACAGACGGAACAATGTCTTAGAGTAGGTGAGAGATTGAGCACTTCACCCACGCTCATACCCCAGTGGTGTTCTGTGGCCGCCCACAGATTGAAGATTCAGGAGTGTTTCTCTAGCCTAGACTTCTGTCCTAAGCATCATACCTGTATATCAAGCTGCCTACAGGTCAGAGCCACAGAACCATCCACAAACGGAATTCAGCATGCCCCAGACTGAACTCGTCTTTTCCTCCACCCTTCCCCTTTGGTTGCCCTCCCTATTAGGTTAGCTCTGCAATTTAAAAGAAATGAGATACAGTTCACATAGCCTAAAATTCATCCTTTTGAAGTATACAGTTCAGTGGTTCTTGCTATCTTCACAGAGTAATGCAACTATCACCACTGTCTGATTCCATTACATTTTCATCACCCCATGACATTTTCGTGTGTAACATTTCTTCCTTTAGAAGAGAAGCCCTGGAACCTCAGTTCCTCCTGCCAGCCTCTGGCAACCACTGATCTACTTTCTGTCTCCGGATTTTCCTGTTTTGAATGTTTCATATAATTGGAATCATACATGAGGGGGGACCCAAAAAAATCCCCCAGAATTTATAAAAAATTTTGTTTATATTCTTACATGTTTAAACTTCACTCACCTTCAAAGTACTCTCCATTTAATGCAGTACACCTTTCGAGGAGGTTTTTCCGCTGCGCGAAACAGTTTTCGAACTCGTCCGTTTTGATGCCTTGTAGTGCTTCTGCCATTCTTTTTCACCTCTTCCACATTGGCAAAACACTTCCCTTTGAGGACTTTCTCACCCAGGGATACAAAAAAAAATCACTTGGCAAGATCAGGTGAATAGGGAGGGTGGGGCACGGGGGTCATGCCATTTTTGGTCAAAAACTGCTGAACACTCAGCACTGTGTGGGCAGGTGTGCTAGTAAGTCACCCATCATGAAATGGGCAAACACGTTGAGTCTAGAAAAATTCACTGAAGCCGAATGCAGCCTCTCACAACAACTCTAGTTGGTACAGTGATGCACTTGGGTTCCTAGAACACTCATCTAGGGGGGAAGCCTGTGCCACATGGGGCCCACCCTCCAGAAGATAAGTATTCTTTTTGGCACCGCCCCCTTGTAATATGTGCGTCATTTTGTCTGGCTTTTATGAAAGATAGTATTTTCAAGGCTCATCTATACTGTTTATTCAATAGTTCATTTTTTTGGCTGAATAATATTCTGTTGTATGGATATGCTATATTTGGTTTATCCATTCATCAGCTGATGGACATTTGGATTGTTTACTTTTTTTGGTCTATTTTGAATAATGCTGCTGTAAACATTTGCGTATAGGTTTTCGTATGAATGTAAATTTTCAGTTTTCCTGGGAATACCTAGAATGGGAATTGCTGGGTCATACGGTAGCTCTGTCTTTAACTTTTTGAGGATGTGTCAGACTGTTTTCCACAGTGGCTGCAACATTTACATTCCCACCAGCAAGGTGGAAAGGTAGTTCTGCCAGTTCTGCCCACTAAGTATTTCTCAGAACTATGTAGTCTTCTCCACCTGTACTGCTGTTGCTGCCTGAGCTCAGGTTCTGTCATTTCTTGTAATACTGGGCTGGCCCAGAAGTCTGTGTTTACTTTCCATAAAATAAAAGACACACTTTAAATTTTCACCAATAACTTTATTGATTTGGATATTTTGAGTATGTCAGCTATCTCCTGCGTAGTATAACATTGGTTGTTCTCAGTTAATGTCTCGATTTGATGACTACCAACTTCAACTGGTCTACCTGACCATGAAGCATTGTCCAGCGAGAAATCTCCAGCACGAAACTTCACAAACCACTTGGACACGTTCGATCAGTCATAGCACCTTCTCCATACACTGCACACATCTTTTTTGCCTTTCAGTCGCGTTTTTACCTTTCTGGAAATGATAAAGGATATTATATTGGAATGCGCATTTTCTTCCATCTTCAATATTAAAATGGCTACAAAGAGTTCACCAATTTTGATGTGTTTTTTTTTTAAATGCACACTGATATAACAACTGTCACAATACAGTCTAACAAAATTGTTTTGAATGAAGTTAAAGATAACTAAGTGCTACTACAGCCATCTTAAGGAGAAAACCAAGCAAACTTTTTGGTCAACCCAATAGTTTCTTAACTCATCTCCTAGCTTCTAATATTCCTTCCTCCCTCCCTCCCTCCCTCTCTCCCTTCCTTCCTATTTTATTTACTTTTAGAGAGAGAGGGAGGGAGAAAGAGGGAGAGAAACATTGATTGGTTGCCTCACACCCCCAGCCAAGGACCTGGCCTGAAACCCGGGCATGTGCCCTGACCAGGAATCAAACTGGTGACCTTTCAGTTTACAGGTTTATAGTTCGGCATTCAATCCACTGAGCACACCAGCCAGGGCTGGCTTCTTTCTGTAGTTTGCCATGATAATGCTAACACTGAACCTGGTAAATCTGATCTTCCTTTCCTACTTTTAAAAGCCTTTCATTGATTTGGTATAAGGTGAAGTTTAAAACTCCTTAATATGGCATTCAGACCACTCTCTGCTTCAGTGTTCAGTTTCACCACTTCTACTGACCTGTAATTCCCTCCAAGCTATAGTTCTGTTGAACTTCTTGTGTCACGTATTCCACATACTGTTTCATGTTTTTGTGCGTTCTCTTTGCTCCTTCCTGCCTGCAGTGGCCCTCCCCCGTCCTGTCTTTCTTAATTCATACAAGCAAAGTTAATCTGTTCTTCCTGTGTGTTACTATTGTACTTTGTCTTACACTACAAGTGTTGCAGTATTTCATTGTATTTTAATTATTTATTTACATTCCTACCTCCCCCATCATACCTAGCTCTTTGAGGTCAGAAAGTGTATAATGTGTGCGGCAGTATGTGACGCTTAGTAGACTTTAGTAAGTGTTCATGATGCAAGGGAGAATGGAGTAGGTAGGTAGGGATGAACTGATAAACCATTGTACATATATCCCAAATTCCTTGTTTTTTCCCTGTTTTAGTCCTGACCAGGCTATTGTACATGTTTCTAACTATTTTTGAGAATTAGCTGTCTACAACGACCTTTGGTGGCTCAATAGTGGGGAACATATTCTATGATGGATTTAAATAATCTTTTAGAAGTCACAAAATACTTCAGCATTAAAAGAGTAAAGATTTCTTATGTTTCCCTGTAGGTGTTACTTAAGAGTACTGAAAGTATTATAATATTAACACATTAAGAAAAAGGTACAAGTATTTCAAGTTGTAAATCCTCAAATAATATGTTAGCTGACATTTTTAGCAGTTCTATTCATATTTACACGAGCATCTGATGGAATCAGCAGCATGAAGATGGAGATTAAATGGGATAATGCTTTTAATATGATTATCACAGTATCTGACATACAAGTAAGGGCTCCCATAAATGTTGGGTACTATAATTACTATTAATAATAATATGGTTACCTTTAGTTTACAGCAATTTCCTTATGGTTTTTGTTGTTGTTTACTATAGTATGTCTTCCAGTTGTCAGGGTTACTGCCTGAGTTGGAAAACTAAGATGAGCATGTTGAAAGATAGCGTACTAACTGGTTATTATTAATTAAAATAGAAAAATGACAAAACAATGTCCTGATAGTGAATTTAGTCTCATTTTGAACCATTTAGTCTTAACTTTCAAACTCCTCTAATGGGTCTACAGAAAAGTTTCTATACATAAAACAATCCTTAAAGGCATGTTAATAAACTGGAAAACACTTTTAAAAAA